>PVHP010014428.1:0-39164 GCA_004024765.1 Zapus hudsonius | reverse complement strand
TACCCCCCATGTTCCCCATACCCCCATGACCCCAAACCCCTCCCATCATTGCCCATGACAATTTAGGAATATGTCAGTTTCAATTGCATTTCCCTAATTAGATTTTATTTGGTTATATTATACATGCTAAAATCTCCGAGCTTTCTGATCTTCATTTGGGAGGCATCTTTTTTATTGACTGGGTCAGTGAAGAAAGTCATTGTGGAAGGGGGGGGGAGTCTCTTCCTACTCCCAGACCCAGCTCTAGGAAAGTTTGGTACCCTTCCCATTACCAAATTTAATATCATCTCCATTCCCTGAACAGTTCTGTGTGTCATGCATCATTTTATTTCAACAACTTTGCCTTGATTATAACTATTATTGTGAAGCAAATTCCAAATGAGATTCATTAATCCTCTATTGACATATTCTTATGATCTTACAGAAAGTTCAAGCATTATTGCATTCATTGAAGGAAATTAATGACAATAATGAAGGCACATTAACTTAATTGGAGCTGGCAGTAGAAAAGAATGTAGAAACATAAGTGATTCTGGAAAAAGGTAACCAAGGGTATAATAATGTATTCGTAATTTTGTGACATTAAGCAAGGCTTTAACGTTATCAGGAAATGTGGTAATAGCAAACAAATGGATCAGGTACGTTCTCAGAAGGCTAAAGATGAAGAAGCTTTTTCACATTGGGGGAGAAATAAGGACTCTAGACAATACTTGGTGACATGTTCTGCTTACTTTAGAAGTTGAGAATGATGACCGAGGTGATGGCCACTGGAGAAGAAAAATGGCTGCATCTTCCCTAGTAAATTGAGGTTTAGAAGTCCTGTGTGTCAATGGCTTGAGCCCAGCAGATCCACTCAGAGCAATGACAGTCTTGTGATCACACATAAATAATCCTGAGACATCAACCTGGACACTTAGGGAAAGCACACACATACACACAAGGCACCAGAAAGCTGAAATTTCAGATCTATCTTAAGCTAGCTGACATCCATTCACAAGTCAAATGGTGGTGACAGGAGACTGAAGTGTGGGATTGACACTTTATTTAAAAACCACTAGTGGAAGGACTGGGGAGATTTCTTGGTGATTAATGATGTTTGCTTGCAAAGCCTACCAGTCTGGGTTCAATTATCCAGCATCTCAGTGACGCCAGATGCAAGGTGTCATCTGCAGGTATAATCCTAATGTGCCTACACTTTTGGTTGTGCTATTCTGATATTCATATCTAGTCTGGCAGTTCATCTGCTACAAGGAGGATGGAAGAGAGAGACCCCAAAGTTGTCCTCCACCGACCACTGACATACTCCCACGATGGCACATACACCCATGCACACATACACAGGAATGCAAGCACACATGCACACACAGACACACATATAAAAATGATTTTTAAAGGAAACCATCATTTAATGTTTCATAGTATTATTACGTATGTTATTTTGGTTCAATGATAAGTGAACCTGTTCCATAAGTGAGATATTCCTAGAATTGTACACATACACACACACACACACACACACACACACAATGTAAATTCCCTTAGCAAAAACTGGAACTGGAAAGAATTTGCTTCATACTATGAAAACAGATAGTGTGAATTGATACTATTCCTAAACTACAAAGACAATGAAATAATACAATTAAAATAATTTTCAAAATCATATACTATTTCTTCTTAAAATCCACTTCTCTTAAAATATACCTTCTTATCATATGTGAAATGTTTAAGTTAGCTTTCATATGGTATTTCTTCAAAACACAGCTTCTTCTAGGGTGGAATTTCTCATAGCTACCATGATACAACTATATGGGAGAGAAATTGAAAACCTTCTTAAATCTAGTTGCATAGTGCAATCAAAGTCTTTAAACCACATCTCTTGGTTTTATCTATTTTGGGGTAATTCTGAAATTGTTTGGTCTAAAAACAGTCATTTTAGTGTTTGAAAAATCATTTTCTAACACTTGAAGTGCTTTAACAGTCCTTTAGCATGTCCTTGAGATATTTAAGAGTAGGAAAAGCAAAAATCTTTGGAGATCACAAAGTCAGATAGCATATATATAATTTTTTTTTATCAATATCCTACCGGCGTGTGCCACCACAACCGGCCAGATATATAATTTAAGCCACATTTAGCAGATAGATTCCAGAATCACTGTTCCCCACTCATCGCTTTTTACCCACAAGTTCACCACACCTCTTTATCAATGTGCTGTCGACACTCCCTGGACCCAGCATGAAAGGCCACAAGTAGAGATATGACTAATACATTTTTAAGCTAAGAACATAATAAGAATCATACATACATATATGCTCCATGGTTTATGGGCTGATAAACCTATCACAAGCTAAAAATCTTGTAAATACTTACCCTCACACACACAGGCAGACACTGGTCCTGGGGCAAGCAAACATAGCCCGGTTCCCAGAAGCCCACACAGACCTCAGCCACTGGGCGAGTCAGGCCTCGGGTGGGCACCAGGCAGAAACTAGGATCCCTGCTACCCCGTAACTACCGGGCAGGTAGTGGCCTGCCTCAAGAAGGTACCAGGTGGGTACCAGGACCCCAAGCCGCCCTGTAGTGGTCAGGCCAGACTCAGACAGGTCCCAGGGGAATACCAGGACACCCCCACACACACACGCTGCCCATAGCTGCCAGGCTGGCCTCACACAGGTTCAAGATGGGCCTCAGGTAACCCACGCTGCCCCTTAGCTGCCAGGCCAGCCTCAGACAGGGCCCAGGAACCCAGTGCCACCCCATAGGTGCCAGGCAAGTCCAGGCTAGCCTCAGGCAGGTCACATGACCTGTGGCCTTGCCTGCAGGCTCTCTCCCTTACACGTGCAGCCCTAACTTCACCCATGGCAGCTTATGAGCACAGCACTACCCATGGACTAGCCTGTAGAGCACAGTACCACCCATGGACTAGCCAGTAGGCTCTCGCAGTAGGAGCAAAGCCCAGCTGGCACCCTTGCCAGCAGGCTCCTCTCTGAGGAAACACCCCACCCACAGCCCCATGCACATGCACATGCAGGCGCAGCTTCTGTCTGTGGTTGCACTGGATTCATACTAGCCAGCAAAGGCACTGGATTGTGGGTGCACTTAGCCCCAACCACTGGCCACAACACACTCATCAGGCCAGCTGTATATTGGAGGGCACACACAGTCCCAGGAAAACAACTGAGTGCCCCACCTTGCCTGTGAAATCTAGAGCACACCCAGCCCACACCACTCAGGGAACTCAACACAAGGACACCTCCCAACCCTGCTATGTAGATCTGAAATGGGCAGAGCACAATGCAAGAAGAACAAATGAGCTGAGTGTAACACACCAAACCCATCAAGCCCCAATTAGGAACTCATCAGTGAAACTATGAAAGAGGGTGTACAGACGCAAGCCCACGATGAGATGACACTAAGTCCAGGTAGAAGTGACATGGACCCAATGAAGAGGCTAAAGATGGAAATAGAAGCAAGTATGGAAAATTACCTAGCAATGGTACAGAGCCAACTCACAAGTTTTGCCACCAGGCTTAATATAACTGAGGAGAAACAGATGGACTTAAGTAGATCAGTGTCTGAACTAAAGGCAAACAAGCAAACAGAAGAACTCAAGAATCAGCTAACCAAACTGAAAGAAGACATAAGCAAATATAAGAATGAGTATCAGGAAGCAGTAAGTCAAACCTTGAAATGAAAACACAATTTAACATAAAGATAGGTGCAATTCAAAAAACTGTATCAGAAAACAAGAACCAAATGGAAATAATAACCTCTCTAGAATCCCTCACTACTAGAGTCAATAAATGGGAAGACAGATCCTCAGATGTGGAAGATAAAAGAGAAGAGAATGATAAGGAAATAAAAAATCTGAATAGGTTCAAAAAAGCATGTGAATAAAATATGAGAGATCTTTGGGGTACCCTTAAAAGACCAAATCTCCAGATCATGGGTATACCTGAGGGGGAAGAAAGTCAGACAAAAGGCAAAGAGAATATATTCAACAAAATTATTGAAGAAAACTTCCCCATTCAGCGAAAGAGAGTCCCATTCAGGTACAGACTGGACCAAAGAAGAACTTCACCAAGACATGTTATAGTAAAAACCCTAAACATTGAAAGCAAAGAGAGGATTCTAAAAGGAGTGAGGGCAAAAGAGCAAATCACATATAAAGGCAAACCCTTCAGAGTCACATCACACTTCTCCATGGAAACCATGAAAGCAAGAAGGGCTTGGAACGGAGTCATTCAAAGTCTCAGTCACTATGGATTTCAACCCAAACTAATGTACCCTGCAAAAGCCTCCCTAATAATGGAAGAAAGAAGAAAAATATTCCATGATAAAATCCAACTCTACAACTTCATGGACACAAAGACAAACCTACAGAGACTTCTACATGAAATACTCCACACAGAAGTGCCAAACAACCAACCCCAAGAGCCCTCTAGAGGTTGGCATGATAATCAAGCCTAGAGGTGGCAAAACAACACACAAGGCACCAAATCTTATAAACCCTTCACCATGGCAGGTATTGAGTCAAGTCTCACAGTTATATCACTAAATATTATTGGTCTCAACTCTCCCATAAAAAGACACAGGCTAGAAGGATGGATCAGGAAGATGGACCCTTCCATTTGTTGCCTCCAAGAAACCCACCTCACCTCTAAAGATAAAAACCTCCTCAGAGTGAAAGGATGGAAAATGATATTCCAAGCAAATGGAAATAGAAAACAAGCAGGAGTGGCTACACTAATATCTGACAAAATAGACTTTAAGCTAAAATTAGTTAAAAAGGATGAGGAAGACCACTTCTTACTCATCAAGGGAATAATCCAAGAAGAAGATATCACAATCATAAACATGTATGCACCAAATACAGGTGTACCACATTTCATAAAGCAAAAATTAATGGAAAACAAATCTAAAATAAACTCCAATTCCATCATAGTTGGTGACTTTAATACATCACTTTCAACTCTAGACAGATTAACCAGACAGAAGATCAATAGGGAAATAATAGAACTTAACAAGACCATAGACCAACTAGACCTAATAGACACATATAGAACTTTCCATCCCAACTCTACAGAATATACATTCTTCTCAGCAGCTCATGGAACTTTCTCCAAAATAGATTGCGTATTAGGTCACAAATGACTTGTCTAAATAAATTTAAGAAAATTGATATAGCACCCTGCATCTTATCAGACCACAATCCACTGAAACTGGAAATAAACAATGGGAGAAAAAAATAGAAATTGCACCAACTATTGAAGACTGAAAAATACATTATTAAATAATGAATGGGTAGTTCCAGAAATTGAAAATTTTCTTGAGATAAATGATAATGAAAATACAACATGCCAAAACCTATGGGAAACAATGAAGGCTGTCCTAAGGGGGAAATTTATAGCACTGAATGCCTACATAACAAAGAAAGAGAGATCCCAAATTAACAGCCTAACCAACCAGCTAAAGGCACTGGAAAAATTGGAACAAATCAACCCTAGGAACTCAAGACGAAAAGAAATAATTAAGATCAGGGCAGAAATCAATGAAATAGAAAAAAAACAATTAGAAAAATTGATGAAACAAAGAGCAGGTTCTTTGAAAAAATGACCAAGATTGACAAACTCTTAGCCAACCTACCCAAACAGAAAAAAGAGAGGGCCCAAATCAACAAAATTAGAAATGAAAAAGGAGAGATCACTACAAACACCAATGAAATTGGAAGAATCATCAGGTCTTACTTCAAAACCTATACTCCACAAAGCTGGAGAACCTGGAAAAAATGGATGAATTCCTGGACAGTTATCATCTACAAAAGCTAAATCAGAAGCAGATAAATTTCCTAAATAAACCTCTCATATACACTGAATTTGAAAACGTAATTAAAAACCTACCCAGAAGGAAAAGTCCAGGTCCTAATGGATTCGCAGCTGAATTCTACCAAACATTCATCACAGAACTGAAACCACTCCTTCTAAAACTCTTTAATGACACTGGTGAACAGGGAACTCTTCCAAACTCCTTCTATGATGCTTGTGTCACTCTAATACCAAAACCGGGCAAAGATAAATCCAGAAAAGAAAACTATAGATCTATTTCCCTGATGAATTTAGATGCAAAAATTCTGAATAAAATCCTCACAAACCAAATTCAACAACACATCAAAAGTATTATCCAAGGCTTGAAAGATGGCTCAGCGGATAAGGCACTTGCCTCCAGTGCCTAAAGCCCCTGGTTTAATTCCCCAGTACCCACATATGCCAGACCCACAATGTGGTGACCCTGGTGTTCTCTCTCTCTCTCTCTCTCTCTCTCTCTCTCTCTCTCTCTCTCTCTCTCTCTTTCTCTCTCTCTCCCTCCCTCCCTCCTTCCCTCCCTCCCCCTCTCTCTCTGATTGAAATTGAATATAAAATTTAAAAAATAGTATTTGATTAAAAAAAAGTATTATCCACCTTGATCAGGTAGGCTTCATCCCACATATTCAGGGTTGGTTCAACATGCAGAAGTTAATAAACATAATCCACCACATTAATAAACTCAGCCAAAAAACCCCACACGGTTATTTCAATAGATGCAGAGAAAGCCTTTGATAAAATTCAACACCACCTCATGATCAAAACACTTCAGAGACTTGGAATAGAAGGCCTATACCTAAACATAATAAAGGCCATTTACAAATCCCCTAAAGCTTAAATCATACTCAATGGGGAAAAAGACTCAAGGAGTTCCCACTAAATTCTGGAACAAGACAAGTGTGTCCACTTTCACCACTGCTCTTCAACATAGTCCTTGAAGTTCTAGCAAATGCAATAAGACAGGAAAAAGACATAAAAGGGATACAAATTGGAAAGGAAGAAGTGAAACTATCCCTTTTTGCTGATGACATGATCTTATATGTAAAAGACCCAAAGAACAGTATCATTAAACTACTGAAGGCGATTAACTCTTTTAGCAAAGTGGCAGGATACAAATTAACAAACAAAAATCAGTAGTCTTCCTGTATGCAAATGATGTGCACACAGAAAAAGCAACCAGTGAAAAAGTCTCATTTTCAATAGTCACAAAAAAAATCAAATACCTTGGAGTAACACTAACCAAGGATGTAAAAGACTTGTATAATGAAAACATAAAAACACTGAAGAAGGAAATTGAAGATTACATGAAAAGATGGAAAGATCTTCCATGCTCCTGGATAGGTAGAATTAATATTGTAAAAATGGCAATACTCCCAAAAGCAATATACAGATTCAATGTCATGCCAATAAAAATACCAGCATCAATCTTTGTGGACATAGAAAAAAATAATTTCCAAATTCATTTGGAAAGGCAGAAGGCCTTGGATATCCAAAGCTATCCTAAGTAAAAGAAGCTCATTGGGAGGTATCACCATACCAAATCTAAAGTTATATTACAAAGCCATTGTAACAAAAACAGCATGGTACTGGCATAAGAACAGACAGATAGACCAATGGAACAGAATTGAAGACCCTGCTCTAAGCTCAAGCAACTATAGCTACTTAATATTCAATAAAGATGCCAACAATGTCAACTGGAGTTAGCATCTTCAACAAATGGTGCTGGACAAATTGGATAAATACTTGTAAAAAGATGAAAATCGACACAGTCCTCTCACCATGCACCAGTATCACCTCAAAATGGATTAAAGACCTCAACATAAGACCTGAAACTCTGAAAATCCTGGAAGAAAAACTAGGGGGAACTCTATATGAAATAGGAGCAGGGAAAAACTTCCTGGACAAACCTCCGGTAACCCAGGAAGTACAGCAATCACTCAACCAATGGGATCTCATCAAGCTTCTGTACAAACTTACCATACTCAAAGCCAATAGACCACCATCAGGTTGGGAGTTAATCTTTGCCAGCTACAATACAGATAGAGGTCTAATATCTAGAATTTACAAAGAACTCAATAAATTAAATAATAAAATTTCAAACAGCCCTCTCACAAAATGGGCCTCTGAGCTCAACAGGGAATTCTCTGAGGAAGAATTACAAATGGCCAATTCTCATTTAAGAAAATGTTCAACATCATTGATAATCAGGGAAATGCAAATCAAAACAACAATGAGATTCCACCTCATTCCAGTAAGACTGGCAATCATTAAAAAATCTATCCATAATAGGTGTTGGTGAGGATGTGGGGAAAAGGAACCCTCCTTCACTGTTGGTGGGAATGCAAACTGGTACAATCACTATGGAAAGCAGTGTGGAGGCTTCTGAACAAGATGGATATAGAATTCCTAGTTGACCCAGCTATCCCTCTACTAGGCATATATCCGCAAGACTCCTCATTTCAGCACAGAGACATCTGCACAACCATGTTTATAGCGGCTCAATTCAAAATAGCTAGGAATTGAAACCAACCTAAATATCCATTCCTAGAAGAATGGATATCAAAAATGTGGTACACATACACCATGGAATTCTACTCAGCAATTAGGAAAAATGATGTAATGAAATTTAAAGAAAAAAGGATGGACTTGGAACAGTGAACTCATACAAGAACAGAGAGACAAGCACCACATATTCTCCCTTATCTGTGGCCCCTAATCAGGTTAAACCGAACTGTAAAAACCGAACTGTAAGTAAATATGACTAGTGATTCAGGGGAAAAACAAAGGGGACAGAAGGAAATGGGGTCAGGGGTGGAAGCAACAGAGGGGGGAATGTTCACAAACCTAAACTAACAACAGTCTGACTCCATGGAATCCTATCTTCTGTACAACAAGTTCCAGAAGCAGATGGGACCTCAAAGTGGGGGAGGGTGGAAATCTACCTATGGTACAAAGGACACTGTCCTCTGGCTCCCCAACCCAGTAAGCAGTTTCCTCCCACAATGAGCTGTTGATCAGAATGACCCACAGGGTCCCTAAAAGAAGACAAATTTTTGTCACAGCCCTTGAATACCCACCTCAGGCAAAAGATAAGACCCTATTGCTGAAGATTCCACAGACTGATATCACACAACACTGAGAGAACCTGCTGAATCCAGAAATGAAATCAGCTCCCAGAAGGGCAGCCTGGGTAATGCCAGATGGTGTTGCACGAGCTTCCAGGGGAACCAGACCAAGGATATCCTGAGAGGGCAGGAGGCATCTTCAAGCTACACCCACCAATGGCCTGAGAGTGCAGAACACACTGCTATATGGCACAGACAAGTCAAGAAGTGCCCATCTGTGCAATAGTGGCACCCAACGTAGGTGGGTAATCAACAGCTATGAGATCGGCTCAGAGGCAGGGAACCCCTAACAGGTACGGGGACCTAAGGCAACCTTGAATGGGGACCAAAAACCCCATCTCCGTGGGGAAGTCCTTACTAACCATAGGTCCTCAGAAAGGCTACACCCTCCAAACGCTCACCAACCTAGCAATATTTGTCTCAATTGACCAATAATAATTTCACTCTCCACTGTTGACTCTGTATCTTTCAGAAGGCAACGAGAATCGGGGACAATGGAACTCCACCAAGGGGACCTGATGTGATGGGGGACACCCAAGCAGGAGATGATCCATATAGAGCCCAGACACAACCTAAGGAATTGGGATGACGAGCAAAACATCTATTCCCACAGCAAGGCAGATAACCTACAGAAGGACAATTGAGAGAGGCACTAAGGGTGCCCAAAATTGTCCAAAACACAAATTTAGAGACTAAACCTAATAACTATGGAAAATTTGAATTCACCCACTATGACTCAGGGAAATTTGCAGAAGAGGGGGTGGAAAGAATGTAAGAGTCATGGCGGGGGAGAATAACTAATGCATAAAAGGGAATGTCATCATGGATTCAATGGCTTTATCTAAGAACCTATGATACTGAGCATATTGTTGTGATAATATATATAATTTTAAACCAATAAAAACGTTTAAAAATGAAAGAAATAAAGCAGGAGTGTAGACATCCTTCATCTCTTTGTAGCAATCAGGAGTGATGTTGTGCACCCCAAGCTCGCAGGTGCAGAATGCAGAGCAGGGTGTTGGCTGTCGTAATACTTTGTTCCTTACTTATCTGAGACAGGCTCTCCTACTGAAACCTGGTGTTTACTGCTTTGCAGTTCGATGGGCTAACCAGCAAATGACAATTCTCCCATCTTTGCCCACAGTGCAATGGTTAGAAGCATACAAGGCTACCTGTAGCTTACACATGGGCACTGCTCCTGGAAGATTAGTTCAGAAGAAGTTTAGGAGGTGAGGAGAGGAATTAAGAGAGGGTAATGGAGGGTGAAATGATCAAAACACATTAGATACTTGAATGAAATTATCAGAAATAAAATAAATTACAATAAAAAACACATTTAATAAACCTAATCTATCAAATACCATATCCTCACCTAACCTGCCTTAAATTTGTTCAAAACACTCTAGGTTAGTCTACAGTTGGGCAAAATCATCAAACATAAAGCCCATTTCATAACAGGGTGTCTAAACTTCATAGAATTGCTTGGGCAATTTATGTTCAAAAACATAAAGGCAACACAGCACACTGAGCAGTATTGGTTGTTGGCTTTTGTGATTGTATGATTAACTAGGGCCACGGTCCAGAACTAAAGAGAATAGAATATCATATTGATAAACTAGGAAAATATTAAGTTCAAACTTTGAAGTGTAGTTTCACTAAATTTGTATTACTTTTGCACCAATGTAAAGTTGAAAAAAAATTCAGTTCAACGTTCCTAATTACGGAACCATATGTATATTGTTCAATCTGTCATCACAAGTTTATGAAATAGTTACTGGTATTATAATTACATTTAGGTTGAAAAAAGTGAGTGTAGAAGCAATAAGCCCCTTGCCATAGGTCATCATCTATTAGGAAGAAGAATCAGGAATAGAACTTTAATACAGAGCACAGTTCTGTTGCCGGTTCCAAGGCAGAGCTGCTGTAAATGAGAACACATCACGAAGCTTTTTTGTTTGTTTATTTCTTTTTTTTTTTTTTTTTTTTTTGAGGTTGGGTCTCACTGTAGCCCGGACTGACCTGGAATTTACTATGCAGTCTCAGGGTGGTCTCAAACTCACCAGGATTCTCCTACCTCTGCCTTCCGAGTGCTGGAATTAAAGGTGTGCCCCACCATACCTGGCTAGGGAAAGCTTTATCAGACTAGACTGAACAATGAAAAAACCAAGTGTTGTTATTTTTTTATTTTTATGGTATAATAAATTTATAAAACACAGATGTTGAATAGTTAAGGCTATCAAGCTGGTGTGGGGCAGGGACAAGATGGGAACTCAAAGGGTTTCCTCTAGTATCTCTGCTTTGAAAATTCTTCCTGTCTGCTTTCAGAGGGATTCTTAGTGCTATACATGACCAGTATTCATATAGAGCAACTAAATATCAAACTGGAAAGGTGTACCAATGCGATTCTTATATATGGAGAAATATTACAGAATTATCCTAATAGACGAGACAAGGACGAAATGAAGAAGTAAACCGTTTTATCTGATGATATTTCCAAGTTCCTTCTTGGCTCTTCTATAACTCTTCCAACTGGCAAATGTCCCCTTTGATCCTACCCCACTGCTCACGGTAGCTGTTCTCCAAGCTGCAGGATTCGCTTGCATGCCACTTCATAAATCCTTGCCAGAAAAAGACGCATGAGCCAAAGAAAGCTGACAATTGCTCACAATGCTGTCTTCTGGACACAAAGTGGTCTTGATATTTGGGACATCACAGTGGTTGACCCTACCTACACTAGACCTGCATAACAGGAGAAAAAAATGAAGACAATCAAAATAGAAGATGTTCTAATTGGAAAGAAGAAGAGAGTCAATGGAGGGTTCACTTGGGAGGGGAAATGGGGTTATGGGAGGGGATTATGATCACTTATGGAAGTTTTCAAGAAGTTAAAAAGAAGAATATGAGATAGTTACATAATACTGAGCTAATTTGGGCTGGGAAGATGGCTCAGCAGTAAAGGTGCTTGACTGCAAAGCCTAAGGACCAGGGTTCAATTCCCCAGTAACTACGTAAAGCCAGATGCACAAAGTGGTGCATGCATCTGGCATTCATTTGCAGGGGCTGGAGGCACTCCTTCTCTCTGTCTGTTTCTCTTCTCTCTGGGCTTGCAAATAAATAATTAAAATATTTTTTAAATAATACTAGCAAATTTCAAGATAAGAAAACTTTTAGGTGAGTGAAGCAAACAATATGCTACAATTCACTGGCATAATATAAATTAAATTGACTAATTCTTAAGTGGCATTATCATTCCTTAGTGACTAGGGATGACACTAGATAATATCAAGAACTGTTTATAAAAGACCTTCCAACCTCAAATGAAAAATCATTTTCCAATATCACCTTAAGAGAACAATTAAGATAATTAAATTTTGGACTAAAAGAAATATCAATAATAAAAACTAATCATTAGCCAGGCGTGGTGACGCACGGCTTTAATTCCAGCACTTGGGAGGCAGAGGTAGAAGGATTGCTGTGAGTTCAAGGCCACCCTGAGACTACATGTCAGCCTGGGCTAGAGTGAGACCCTACCTCGAAAACAAAAAACAAACAAACAAACAAAAAAAACCAAACTAATTATTGTTAGTGAAACTTACATAGAACTAACAGTACACCAGGCAATGTTCTGAGTGGTTTACAGAATGAAGACACTTGATACACGGAATGCCCCTAAACCATTAACATGCTCGTCTTCTTTCTCAGGTAAGGAACTGAGATCTAAACAAGCTGTAGTCACATTACCAGTTAATGGCATACAAGGGATAATAATGCAGGAAGTCTGCTTTTAAAGATCCAGTCATAACTACTGAACCACAGAACTTTCCTCCAGGGGACCAAGCAAAGGGTTTATTTCATCTTTCATATCTGATTACAAGTGTCTTTGAACATTTTCTTTCAACAATTCTGAACTCTAAGTAAAAGCAAAACTTACAGAGAATGGAAACTTTATGGGAAAGTCCCCAGGGAGGCAGGGTAATGGTTTTCAATTTCAGCATTACAATAAAGGAGATTTTTATTGTGGGACAAAGGAAGCAACAACACATTAAAGAGCCTTTCAGTGTTTGGGAGTCAATTCACGGGTACATTCAGCATAAGGGTTAATCTGTTTATGCCTTCATCCAGGAAACCCCTGAATGTATTCCTAGACATTCGCATAAATGCCAACACTTGCGGCATACCAAAAGTATTTGCATTTCATAAACGATATGCCCTAGAGCTAGCATTAGATGGTACACATATCAACAGAAAAAAATAGCTGAAATCATAAAAATAATTCTGATAAACCTGGCATGGTGGTGCATGCCTTTAAACCCAGCACTGGGAGGATGGCCTTGAGTTCAAGACCAACCTGGGACTAAAGAGTGAGTTCCAGGTCAGCCTGGGCTAGAGTAAGACCCTGCCTCAAAATAAATAAGTAAATAAAATAAATGAATAATTCTGATTAAGAAAACATTGTGGCACAATGTCAAGAGATAAAAGACAAACCAGCATTTACCCTAGTGTGTTTGTTCTGACCCAATGATATAAACAATTGTTTAAAATATTTCTGTTTATTTATTTATTTGCAAGCAGAGAAAAGAGAGACAGAGAATGGGAATGCAGGGACTACGGCCGCTGCAAATGAACTCCAGATGTACGTGCCAGTTTGTGCATCTGGCTTTACCAGGGTACTGGAGAATAGAACTCGGGTCCTTAGGCTTTTCAGGCAAGCGCCTTAACCACTGAGTCATCTCTCCAGCCCTGTAACCCGTTTTTGATGGAGCAACACACACTGGGTGATGAGTATGGCATCCATGGGCCATACTGAAATGCCACAATAAAGAAGAAAGAGATGCTTGGGAGATGGCTCGGCGGATAAAGTGTTTGCTGCTCAGCTCTGAGAGCCTGACTTCAGATCCACGGACCCCATATAGAAGAGGGACGCAGGGACAGGTTTCTGTAACCCAGTGGGTCTACAACAGTGAGACAGAAAATTTTCCCTCAACGGCTGAATGGCTAGGTGCTTATTAGCCATCTTCAAAGGCCATAATTTAGGTACAGTTATTATCTCTATTTTTAAAATGAAGAAATTAAAGATGAGAATGTCTTAAACTTAGTTGAATCCATACTGTAAGTGGCAAAGCCAATAAAAAATCCAACTCTAATAACCAAGTGTATTTTCACTAAAAACTAGCTTACAACACACTGAGAAGTTCTGTGGAATTTTACTTGTGATATACTGAAAATGTTTTCCTTTGTTTCACAGAAGCTAATGTATAATAAGCTGAAATGGATTTCGTTTGACTCATTGTGTAACTATAAGACTGACTTTAGGCATCTGATTAAGGTGAAAAATTTAGTCAATCATCTAAGTACTTATTCAACTTTTTTAAAAAAATATTTTATTCATTTTCAAGCAGGGAGAGAGAGAGAGAGAGAGAGAGACAGAGAGAGAGAGAGAGAGAGAGAGAGAGAGAGAGAGAGCGCCAGGGCTGCTGCCTTATGCATCTGGCTTATGTGGGTACTGGGGAATTGAACCCAGAGCCTTAGGCACTGGAAGCAAGTGCCTTATCCTCTGAGCCATCTCCTCAGCCCTACTTATTCAACTTAATAGGAAACACAGTCATAAAAAGTTTGGAGCCGGGCATGGTGAGGCACACTTTTAGTCCTGACTCAGGAGGCAGAGGCAGGAGGATCACTGTGAGTTCGAGGCCAGCCTGGAACTACAGAGTGAGTTCCAGGTCAGCCTGAGATAGGGTGAGATCCTACTTTGAAAAACAACAACAATAACTAAAAAAAGTTTGAGTAAGAAGAAAACATGGTCCAGGAATATTTGTATGGAATTGTCCTTGTGAAATTCAGTCTAGGTACCATGAATATATGCTAAATAAGGGACAATGCTTGAAGGACCATCATGATTACTTGTCACATGGTAAAGTGTGGCATTTTGGCATCATAAGGTTCAATGCCAGACTACATGGTTCTAGTATGAAAGATGACATTCCATAGAACTTGAGTAGTTATATTTTCTAATTAAAAACAGAAACAGCCAAACTGATGATTATATGTTGTGGGAGAAAAAATAAGTTAAGTCATGTTTGAAATCAGAATTAAGGAATCAGAAACTTCGGCTAACCCTTCAGAGGTCTTTCCCCTGATGACATATGGTTCTTTCATCAATGGAAGAAAGCAAGAGATCTGAAGCCAAGGGAGAACTGCCATTTCTGCTCACATAAAGCCATCTCTGCAAAACCCAAACTGTGACCCGTCTTCCTCCAGCATCCACATAATCACTCCTTTCAAGAAAGAAGCTGTTCTTACTTGGGTGCTCTAAGCTGTCGACACAACTGCAACGGTAAAACTGGGCCCAGCACATGTTCTTTGGTATTCTTATGGTACGTGCTGTAGCAGTGAGCATGGAGATTTTATTCAGAGAAAGCATTATTCAAGAGTAACCACAGCATAATCCCAGTTATCCAACTGGACCCACTTTAATGGGGGGGCACTAGAGCAGCTACTAGACTCAGTTTGAAGAGAATACGCTAGTTCTTCACCATGAGTATGGAAGCCAGAGAGATTTGTGAGTAATGATGACACATTTGTATTTATATACTCAATTCTCTTTTCTTACTATTAGGACATGTTTGTAGGAAAACTAGCCAAGTTATGGATACAGTATCCACTGCTTAAGCAGGTGACTAGCATATTCTAATTTGGTTTATATCCTAAAACATTTTTAGGGAGTAAACTTAACCTCTTGGTTTGATCCACTGTATATAAACATCTCCCTCCACTAAGTTCAACAAGGAAAGTGAGACCTGAGGAATAAAACGGCAATTATCTTAGTAGGTGCCTTACCATGAATGCTCCAGAGGCCCAGGATGATTAAGAAGAGGTCCCCAAACAATGAGCCAGCTCCAAGCATGGCAGGCAATGTCTTCTTTGTTCCCTGTGTGTTTCAGTGATGGGGAGAACTGCTCACACAGTGGCTTCCTTCCCTTCCTGAGTTCTTCAGAGGTGGGTCACTTACTACCCGAGCAGAATCTGAGACATAAATAACTGGAGAGCCAGGGAGAAGACAGTAAGAAGAGCCTGGATGATTTTGAGAAACCACGCGACGTCTGCGCTGTGGTTTTGCTTCTTGGTAAATCTGCTCACTTTCAAACACTCATCTGAGGAGCTCAGTCCTTAACTCCTTCCTCTCTGCCACCCTACTTGCACCTCCTTGAGGTTTCTCTCAAAGGGAAATGAAGAAGTAAACTTTTAAAAAGTAACTCAACTAAATTGTTGTCTTTAGATTGAGATTTTATCAAATCAAGGTCAGAACACTCAGGGTAAAAGTACTTATGGTAAGCATACATTTTTCCCCTTTCATAGCTTATGATTCTGAAACTTTTTTGTCTAGACTATTTTAGATTCCCCCTCCTCTCTTGTGCCACCAAACATCATGTCACAGTAAGACGAAAACGTTTATTATCATAAAACAATGGAGAGTTATCTGAGGTTATGGAGAAAATGAGTGACAGGATGCATTTCCTCAACTGAAGAGGGAAGGGTGGTCATCTTCAATCTATAAATATCTGTTGGTAGAACAAGATCACTGTTTGTATTGGGTACGTGTTCTTTCTACATATTAAAGCTCTGAGCAAAATGAGATCTTGAAGATCATCTAAAGGAAATTTCCATTCTCCACATTCTTCATGTGGTTGTTGCCTCTTAAAAACAGAAGAAGTAAGGAAGGAAAGGCTGATCTGTGTTCTCTTTTCCCTCAGACCACATTGAATAAATACCTAGATTAGCTTAAAAGAGAAGAAGCTGATCAAATTTGCCATCAACTGAGATTCCAGGTGACAACTCTGGAATTGTGGCACTGGTGCACTTTGTAGTCATTGACAGAACTTGATTTGGGAAGCCTTTGCCTCAGAGGCTGATGGTGTTTGGCTAAGGCAAAGCATCAACGTTAGCAAGGTGATCATATGTGCATTAATTCGAAACAAAATTGGCCATGGTTCTTGATGTTAAAGAACTCAATCAACCAGTATGTTAACTTCTTGAGATCAGTTTGCAGTTGCCACGTAAATATCCATGCATTTCACATGGATATTGTGAAGCGTCACACCTCAGGTCACATAGAGTAACTAGGAGTAGCCTTAAGGATGTTTCCATTACAAGCAAGGAAACATCCTGGGAAGTATTCATGCAGGATTTATACAAATCATTCCTTTTTCTGTGCCAAGACAGAGTGCAAACTCCTGTGGCAGCTGAGATAAGGCCACTCTCCCTGTCTGATGGCCCAAGAGGGTTAAAATCAAGGTCTTAAATCATAAGTGCCAGAGCTCAAGGTACCACCCAAGGTACAGAAAAATCCTACCAACTTTGTTGATTTTAACTTAGAACTTAAATGATTTCCTACACTGAATATTTTTTTCCATGTAAGGGTCCATACTAATCAGATAATTTTTTGGGAGGGGAAATCTTATGAAAATCTAATTGATTTAAAGAGAAGATATTTATGTCTGACACTCTTATCAATGTGCTGGCTCATTATCCCTGCTCAGTTTGAATCTTTACAACACCACTAAGACTAAACCTTGAAACCTTGCCTCAAGATCTGATCCCTCATTATTCTAAAAAGAAAGAAAGAAAGAAGAAAGAACGAAAGAACGAAAGAACGAAAGAACGAAAGAAAGAAAGAAAGAAAGAAAGAAAGAAAGAAAGAAAGAAAGAAAGAATTGAAAGAATCGAGATTGAGGTGCTCCAGTAACGTAATCGGTTAGCGTGCAGTACTTGAAAGAAGCGAGATTCACAAATTTGTCAGCACAGTAAGAAGTCAATGTTGCCTAATGTTTATTATTATGTATAGAAGATAAGCTTTCATCTTGGCTCCTGTCCCATCATAATTAAGTACTGTTTGATCAGAAAATTGGAATTTTCACTTAAATGCATAAATTTAAAGAGCATACTACATTCTTAGAAGTGACTGCATTATGCATAAGAAACAGTCATTAAAATACTATTTATTTATAAGCAGATAGATATGGACACAGAGAGACAGAGAGAGAAAGAGAAAGAACAGGCCCCGGGCATGGGTTCTAGCCACTGCATTGCAAATGAACTCCAGATACATGTGCCACTTTGTGCATCTGGCTTTATGTGGGTCCTGGGGAATTCCAGTTTTATGTTGAAAGACAAAAAGTAAACTAGAATTTTGCCTCTTTGAATTCTCTTTAAAACCACCTCAGGAGCTCCCTGGAGTGGAAGTTATACTGTCTACTGGCCGATTCGGTTATTTTTATGAATCCTGAAGCAGCTTCATTTTCTGACTTTTCCTCCAGATGATCAGAGAACAAGTAATCACAAAGTGAGATGTACCGGTGTTAACCATCAACTCAGGAAGATGCACCTTACTTACCCATCAAAACTATTCCATCTTTTCTACCAGAAGTGTTGTCCAGCATCTAGAATCTCTGCTACTCTAACTGATGTGTTCTCTTCCACATGACTATATGTAACTGTACTATTTGGAAAACAAGTAGAATTCATGAATCCTGTCTTTACCCACTGAGTCAGAATATCAGAGTAGAGGCCAGAGGTCCCTCTTTTTAAAAACATTAAAACAGTTCTGATATAGTTGCCTGAAAGGATAGTTAGAAATGCATAATGAGTTGGTGGAGGATGTGAACTTTAGAGTCACAAAAGATGTTTTATCAAATATTTGATACTAGTTGTATTTTATTTATTTGCAAGCAGATTGATACACACACACACAGAGAGAGAGAGAGAGAGAGAGAGAGAGAGAGAGAGAGAGAGAGAGAGAGAATGGGTGTTGGGCATGGCCTGTAGCCACTGCACTGCAAATGATCTCCAGATGCATGTGCCACTTTGTGCATCTGGCTTTATGTGGGTACTGGGGAATCAAACCCAGTTCATTAGGCTTTGCAGGCAGATTCCTTAACTGCTGAGCCATCTATCCAGCCCTATAGTGCTTTTTAAATTCTAAGAGCTCAGGGTAAACCCAGAGATGCCCCATACAGATCCCTGTCAAAGATAGATTTGCTCTTAGCAGTGAGGGAGGCAGACAACATACAGCCTCCAGGCATTAACTCCCTGGGGTATTCTCACTGCAGAACTCCCCTGTCCAAGGTCACCAATGTCCCAGACAGCCTGCATGCAATGGTGGGACAAGAAATGTGTATAAAGTTCTGGCTCTTTTGATTTGATATGAAATGCTGGTGGGTAGTTCTTGATGAAAAGCTCATAATTGACTTGGTCAAGGTTATGACAGGACTGCATCACATTTAATGTCTTCCTCTGCCTGGTCTTGGTTCTGCCCCCTTCTTTGCACAGGTGCCAATTCAATCCCTACTCCGTGTCAATTCCCACTTCTCAAGAACTAAACTTGATCCATATCTGTGGAATACAGGTGATAATATCTTTCTGTTATATTGATTAGCTGAGGTGATTATGCACAGTGGTCAGTAAATTGCATTTATAATTATGCTCAAAGGTGAGTTTTCATTTGGAAGAGGTAGATACCAAGAAGTCCTTTATTAGTAAGCCAAGGAAGCGATGATGCAGCAAGTTGAAAATATCCGTTTGCTGGTGCATCGTTGCCTAGACTTTGAGCCTGTAAAGCACATGTTGTAAGGGAGCTCTGATTGGCAAGGAACGGGGCAGATCAAGGAGGCTTACATACAAATATGAATCAGCCTTATGGAGAAGTCAGAAGGAAAAGGCAAAAAGGATTGAGGAATAAAGGGTGTGTCCATTGGGACTATCACTCAAAAGGCTCTGACCTTCTGAAATCCCAGATTGGTGAGAGAAGACAAATGGACACAGCAAGACTGGACAGCTGGACAGGGTTCCCAGCAAGGGGACCAGTGAGATACAGAAAGGACCACAGCGTCACACTCCACCAGAGACGCAGGAAGCCGCTGCCTGGATGCTTAGCTTCTCCTCTTAACTCCTTGAAGTGTGTCTTGTGAGACATTCGGTCTATTAGGTAGATGAAGTTTACTCAAAGGATGAGATAAAATAGCCTCAGCTGCTGAGGATGAAATTATTTTTTTATTGTCCATAATGAGTTACATTGTTTAGTGGGCCAACAATGAGTTGTTATGATTTTTGCAATGATAAAATGCACAAGCGAGAGGTGCAGCTCAATGATAAAGTATGTGCTGAGCATTGCAAAACCCTGTGTTGGATCCCCAGCAAAAATCACACACACACACACACACACACACACACACACACACACACACACACACACACACACACTTTCCAAGAATACTTTCTCCTCATACTTCTCGTTAGCAGGCTTTCTACACAGATGTTTCTATCATTTATTTACTATGAGACCTGAGACAAATTACATAACTTACGAACTTTATGACTTCATCTGTGAATATTAACACCCACCTGGAAGATTAATAAGATTAAATAAGAGACATACTTAGTGTGTATTTTAATTTAACAAACATGAAAATACCTACCTACCACAGTGCCTGGCACAAAACCAGAATTTGAATAAATGCATTTTCATTTCTTCTCTCCCACCTAGACAGAAAATTACAGATTTCTGGTATCTTGTTTATTTGTGTCTTTGGAGCATGGGCATAGAAAAGGCTGGTTTCTCTTACATCTTTAGCATCTTTGTGAAGTATATTTGTTATGTGCTTATAGCCTGTTTATTATACTAATATTATGTTTACTTCATTGATTCCATGAGTGTGCACATGCTTTGATGTGTCTCCAACTTGAGATCTCAACAAAGTGTTAGAATATGAAGTCATGAAATTGTCCTGCCAGGAGAGATGTGAGGTGGTGACACTGCAAGGGTCTTTAATGACAGAGATGGTGACTGAGAAAGGGGTTCCAGTTTCACCACTTTCAAACTCACCATTCTTTTTGTACTGAGGCCATGCTCCCAGACAGTGGTGAGTGCCACAGAAATGCTGAGGCAGGCCCACCTCTGTGAGATACAAGACTCCGAGATGATTGACTCTGGCTTGGGAACTTCTGACAGCTTTGCCAAAACTTCCTCGGAGTACACAGTGTCTTAGATACTTCCTGTTTCCCTTTATCCCAAATGAACCTTGCATTGTGATTAATAGTGTTCCTACACTCCAGGTTTTTCTCAGAGGAGTTTTCTCATAATCAAATCTTCATATGCATAAGCTTTGGCCTCTGCCTGATGCAATGATATTGCACTGTTACGACCACACTGAATTTATCATATTTTATTGATCTTCTCCCACCCTTAGCAATGTTACAGCAATGTTTCCAATAACAGCATTCTATTTTATAGGAGGGAGGATGGCATTAAAAATAGTAAAAAAAAAAAAAAATCACAGGGTTAATCAATTTAGAAGAAACTGAAAATTAGCCATTGTGCAAAATAGGTAAAGAAAACAGAGTTTAAAAAAAAGCAAAATGGAGTGTTCACATGGTTTAACCATAAAAAACAGAGGATGATGGGAATTGAATAAAAGAAAGTGTAAGGGCTTCTCAGAGCTACCCTGTGCGAGCTCCACTCAGGTTTGTCTTAGTGTAGATTCCCTCCCTTAGTCACACAACTTTATAATTAGGAAAGCAAAACATGCAAATGAGCAGTGACTCAAAAGCCAAATGAAATGGAGTGAGTTTAAATGCAGGGAAGAGGAAGTCCAAAGACTCTGGGAGAAATTTACCCAGAAAGATTATGGGAAGTGGTGATAATACCACATAAAACAGTCCGGTAAAGTCAGATCACAGGATGGCCAATGAGCTTAGACAGCTTCCTGCAGGACCCAGTCATAATATTTTAGTTATTAGGAAAGAAGAGAATCATCATGAAAGGTGACAAGAAAGAAGGAGTGAAGCCAGGATTTGAGGTAGCAACATTTGCCTTTCATCAGCCAGTTCTGAAAAGCAGGACTTCATATTTGGACACATGCTGGAGCCAGGGTAACTGACTGCTTACTCCTTTGGATGCCAATTGGAGTTAGTGCCAACCGACCCAAATAATCATACACCTCAATTGTCCAAATGAGACAATTATAATTACAACCCAGATAGGGACAACATGTCCTCTCAAACCACCAGAGCAGATATTAGCGTTTTGCTGAGCTTCATTGAAAGACTGCATTTCTTCATGCTTTTTAGAAAACATACTCTGGAGAAGCATAGGCTTTAAAGAGTTGAATAAGGATCTATCTTGTAAACTTAAGATTGTCCCATTGTAGCATGTTTAGGTTTCTCTAATTTTTTTAGGAGTATTGGTATAAGCATACGTGCACATGCATATATGCACATGGGGGTCAGAGGTTGATGTCAAGGTCTTCCTCAGTTGCACTCCACCTGTTCTGTCAGAAAAGAGTATCCTGCAGAATCTACAGCTCATCAATTCACCTGGAATAGCTAGACAGTGAGTTCTGGAGATTCCTTGTGCCTGTCTTCGAAGCTCTGGGATTACAGACGCACACCACCTAGCTGGGTGCTAGGGTTCCAAACTTGCATCCTGGTGCTTACACGGTAATTGCTTTATTCAATGAGCCCTCTCCCCAGCTCTTTGATATTTTATATAAACATTGATTTCTCTGATGTGTTTTAGATGACTTCCCAAATGGAGAATTGCTAGGGTGAAGATAAGAACATTTTAAAAGATATTTTTGATATACAGGACTTGATACCTAGAAAGACCAATGCACATGTCTAGAGGGAAGTTATAAGAATGTGCAAATTTAGTTCACTGGTTATTACCACTAATATTTTTCTTCTTATGATCATCCTTATTCAAAAAGTGAAACATTCCATTTGTTTAAGACTTCTGTGCTTGATGAAAATGAACCAATCTGGGAATGTTTCGTCATCTGGAAATGTTTGCTCCTGCATAGTTAGCTGCTTACCAGGACATTGAATCATAGGTATTTGATTACCATCTTTTTAGAGGCAATACTTGGCATCTTATGGATATTTGTCTCTTGGCAACTTGCTAATTGTATTTCCAGTGTGTTTGGTTTTGTTGTTAAATATTTGAACAATTTTTGATTTATTGAAACTGTCTTTAATATAGTTCTTTCTAACAATTTCCACTGCTTTTAAATTAGAAAGAGCCTTGTCTCATTCTCCCCAAAGGCACCCAAGGCCTTTAGATGCCCTCTTTGGTCTCCTACCTACTTCTGAAGCCTATTCTCACTCTCACCTGCCCTTACTTACATGCACACAAACATTAAAATTCAGGATTTGCATATGATAGAGAACATGAGATATTGTCTTTCTGGACCTGTGTTCCACTTCCATCCATCTTCCTGCAAATTTCATTTTTATGGGTTGCTGAATAGAATTCTATTGTATGCCATATTTTCATCATCTATTCATTATTTGATATATATCTAGAATGGTTTCATTTCTTAGTTATGATGAATGGACATATTTGTGCAAGCATCCCTGTCACAGGGTATATGACAGGGATATTTGGGTAGATGGCCAGGAGTGGTTTAGCTGGGTCCTATAGTTGTGTTTTAGCTTTTGAGAACCCTTCATACTGACTTCCAGTTTATAAGCCTCTTCTCTACCGGCATCCTTGTCGGCATTTGCTGTCATTTGTCAAGTGCACCTTTGCTACTTTTGCAAAAGTATCGACATGACATCTGCTGGCCACGAACATGGGATATCTCTCCATCTTCTGCTATGTTCTTCAACTCTATCCTCATTATTTTACTAATCTCCTCTTTGGTTACTTTATTCCTAAAAATTTTAAGGCTATTATGAGTGGAAATTTTCTGTTTCTTTCTTGGCATGCTTTATCATTCGTAGATAGAAAAACTACTGATTTTTTGGTATCTTGACTCAGATCCTGCTACTTAGCTAAAAATGCTTGCCAAATAAAGCTCTTTCCCCCATTTAACATAATGTGATAAATTCATTGTTTATAGCCTTTATTATGTTGATGTATGTTCCATCCATTCCTAGTTTCTTCATGACTTTTATCATGGAGGAATATTGAACTTTAGGAAAGTCTTTTTTTGCATGTACTGAGACAATGCAGTCTTTTCAAAATTTTTTCCTTAGGAATTTTTATATATGAATAACTCCACTTTTGTCATTTTTCCCCATCACATTATTCTCTCTTGTCCCCTCTCCCCTGCCCTCATTCCACTGAGGATCCCCCACCCCTTTTAAGGTACTGTTTCCTCTGTTTTGTCTCATTCCTTTTGTTCTCCTCTGTCTTCTACATCAAAATGTTTATGAGCTTAGAACCATGCTGGTCTTGAAAGGAGACAAAAATTGGCTAGGCGGTCAGGGTAACAGAGCCCAAAACGTGAATGGATTTTTATTCCTTGACTAAACACAGGAAATGTCACTAAGCTTGTAGAAATCTTAAAGCCATATCCTCCAGAAAAGATTCTAGATTAAGCTTGCATCCTTCCTAGGTGACAGAAACTCTGATCCTTTTCTAAGGTTACTGAAAAAGCTGTAACATCTGGTCTGTCCTTAGTAACCTGAGGACCTGGTCTTCCTCAGAAAGCCACTCCCCATGAAAAACCCAGATCTGAGGTTCAAGGCAGGCTTCTCAAACCCCCTCTTGCTTCATTCTCTTACATTCTAAGCTTAAGCCCCCCTTATCTTCTTCTTCCTAAAGTTTTAAGCTATAATAAAATCCTTCTGAACCTTATCTTCTGGCCTGTAGATTTCATTCTTCGAATTCATAGGACGAAGATCCAAGAACACCAAATTTTTGGTGTAGCCTGGGCTACATAAGATCCTGTCCTTTAAAGAGGTAGAGGACTTGAAAGAAAGCAACATGGGGCTGGAGAGATGGCTCAGAGGTTAAGGCACTTGCCTCCAGTGCCGAAAGCCCCAGGTTCAATTCCCCAGGACCCACATAAGCCAGACCCACAAGATCGTGGCCCTGATTCTCTCTCTCTCTCTCTCTCTCTCTCTCTCTCTCTCTCTCTCTCTCTGTGTGTGTGTGTGTGTGTGTGTGTGTGTGTGTATCTCTGCTTGAAAATGAATAAAATAAAAAAAGACTGAGGAAAAAATATTAAAAAAAAAGAAAGCAACATGGAAATTAAGCAATAAGATTCAATACTCGCTTAATAGAAATCTCTAAGAAAACAACACAGAACAAATACTTGAAAGTATGTTTTTCCTGAAGTAATAATTAGGCTGACATTTTCATTGTAATCCACGTGTCATATTATTCAGCATAGCAGTAACATGAACAAGATGTGATGCCTAGCTCTGGAGAGCGAATAATCCAGAATAATTTTCCATATGCACAAACATCTACAATATAAAATATTGTATGACGTAAGAGTCATCATGGAGGCATACTCAAAATTCTACAGTTCAATACACATCCATGGGGGGAGAACGTGAATGGAGAAGAGATCTGACATTGTTCTGTTTTCCTTAGAGCTATCCAAACAGTGTAAGTTAAACCGAGACAACCACTCACCCAGGTGCTACATGACAGAGAGCAGAGCTTCACAAACTCTCTGTAGACATAGACTGTGTCTACAGGCCAATTTGTTGTGATCAATACTTTTGTGAGGTCAATAACAGTCACTAGAAAAATGAACAAGTGGATGGGGAGATGGTTAAGTGGTTAAAAATACTTGCTGTGTGAGTCTGCTGACCAGAGTTCACACCCTGTGAAAAGATGATGGACTGGCACACATGTGTGACCCCAAAGAGCTTACAGCAATGGGAGGCAGAGACAGGAGAATCTCAAAGCTCCCAAAAGTCTAGTGTCACAGAGGCAGAGACTGTTTTCAACAAGGAAGAAAACAAGGAATGACAGATACCCTGAGGTTGTCCTCTGACCTCCACATGCATGATACAGCAAGTATGTGCCCATCTATACAAACATCATACATACACTTGCACCAAAAAGATAACAAACAAAAGATCATGTGATTGGATGCTGAGGCAATGTCAGAGAGCTATAAAGTTTCTAAAACTTCCTGAACATTGCTTTGATGCCAATTTTGTCACTAAATACAAACACAGTAAACAGCACTGAGTTTCCCATTATCTCTGTGATCTTATCAGTCTCCCCATTGTTCACAGAATAAGAGAATCAATTTTATCCTCAAATTCCATTATATGGTGCTTACCTGTTAGCTAGCACTGAAAGGTGCCTAGATAAATTATTCAGTCCACACATCTTCTGTCAGAGAACTGCTTTTATTCCCCCCCACCCACCCGGGGAGCCTTTTTCTGGTTCTTTCCAATATTTTAAGGTGTATTGCTTCAGTTTGAGGCTGGAGACCTAGAGGGTTAAATAGGCACCTTTAAAGGTGCCACATTTTCTGAAAAACTAATCTCTAATTACTTCGAATCATAGTGGCTTAAAAATCACAGGAAACAAAAAATAACATTAATTTGAACCACAGACTCCAGTTTACATAACAAACCTGCGACTCACTCACTCAGGATTCCTAGGTCCTAGCATCATGCCCAGTTCTATTAGGTCTACCTTCCTCAGTTTACTTGAGGGGGCAGGGGCACTTATAAGGTCTATTACTCAAGAAAATGAACAACTGTCTAATTTCCATGCAGGATGACACTTTTCTTTTGTCTCTGGTTTTCTGCTATGGTGATTCCTATGCTATTGAACTTGTGTTTGTCCTGTTTGCTTTGGACATTACATTGGTTCAATCTTTTATTATTATGCCCAATGCCATCTTTTGCAGTGTGGATTTTTTTTTTTTTGTTCTGCAGCCAATAGTTAAGAAACCTTAGACTATGGGGTCATTTGAACAGTATTGGGATTGATAAAAACTAAGGGGACTTTTGAAGTTGGACTGAATGCGCTGAATTTTACATCATGGATGGTTTTGAGTTTATGGGGACCAGGGGTGGAATGTAGTGGATTGAATTGGGTGTCCCCAATAAACTCATGTGTTCTGAATGCCTAATTTGGTAATTGAAGTCTTACTGGAGGAGGCGTGTTGTTGGGGGCAGACTTATGGGTATTATAGGCAGTTTCTCCTTGCCATTGTTTGGTACACTCTCCAACTGCAGTTGTCCATCTGATGTTGGCCAGGAAGTGATGTCCAGCCACATTTTCTCTGCCATCATGGAGTTTCCCCTTGAATCTGTAAGCTAGAAAGAAAAAAAACCAAAAAACCTTTCCTCCCATCAGCTGCTTTTGGTCAAGTACTGTCTTAGCTACACACAGCTGAGATGAACCTTCAAACCAGGCACAGTTATGAGAGGAAGGGATTGATTGAAGTTATAGATCTAAGGGAAGTTCTCCAGAGGCAAAGGAGGCTGGCCCCTTTAACAGGTCCAAGAAGAGAGAGAGAGAGAGAAGCCATCATCAATACCACACACACACACACACACACACACACACACACACACACACACACACATACACACACACACACCAGCAAAGCAGGCAAGATTTCCTTCCCCTCAAAGCTTCCTTACATCCTGCCCCCTCCTGAGAGGGCTACCCTCTCAGGGGGAAGAGCTCACTGTGGAGGAGGGACCACCTCCTTCAGTTAATCCTTCTTGAAAGCAACCTTAGATTGCTTTCACCACCCAAGATTACTGTGGATTACTAAACAGGTCAAGTTGACAACAAAACTTACCCATCACAGATACTTCCTGCTAGAAATGAGAGAGTGGCTGCAATACCATGCAATGTATATTTATTCTTCTCAGTGCACATGGTGTCTTCACTAAGATGAAAACACTCTGCAAAGCCTTTATTTAGAAATGTTAAAATATGCATAGTATGTACTTAATTTCAATTTAATTAAAAATCATTAAGAAATCTAGAAAAACCACAAAATTTGGAAATGTAACCTAATTCTTAATGGTTGATAAGTCAAAGAAATCTTAAGAGAAACTATAAACTGTAAACTACTTTGAATGCTTTAATTAGGATAAATAAGCTCTGGAGATCTCATATAAACAATACTGATTAAAGTTAATAATAATGAGTTAGATAGTTTCACAATGCCCACAGAGTGATCTTAAATAATCTTACAATATGAGGTAAGTACAGAACTTGATAGTGATGTTATTTTATGTTATGTATATAACCACACTGTAAATATATACAATTTGACAATTATATCTTAATTAAGTTGTGAAGGAGAAACTATTTTGAATTATGCTTAAAATGCAACATTTGCAGCTAAAGCAGTGTTTATTTGGAGATTTATAATCTGAAATACTTAACTTAGAGGTCAAAATTAATGAGTTATGTTTAGAGCTCCAAGAGAAAATCCCTGTGGTAATTTTGAATAGATATCCCCCCAAAGAATTAAAGGATTATTAAAATTGTAAACTGTCTCCAGCCAGTTCTGACTAGAAGAAGTGTGTCACCTTGGCCAGATCCTAGGGTTCAGCCCTAAGGTATTTCTGGGGTGGGTCTGGAATTCTAGCTTTACATATGCAAAAAGCAGTCTGAGCTCAAGCCTGGAGTTCCTTTTTGTTAGTTTTGAGTATGCTTGCTTGTGGTGCTGGTGGTAGGCTTCTGTCTCTGCTTGCTTCTGTGAAAGGGGGCCAGCCTTTTTCATTAACTTCCCCTGGATCTGTTCAATAAATATTTTCCTCCCCAAATCGTGCTTGGTTTGGAGATTCATCCCAGCGGCATGTGGGTGAAACGACAATCCCAAAGTAGTAGAAGGAAGAAACCATGTGGAGAAATAAATAAAGTAAAGCAAATAAACACTGGAACTTTGAAGACCAAAAGTTCATTCATTGAAAAGACGCACAAAACTGATGAAACTGTAGCCACAAAGAATAGAAATCATAAGAAATGAATAGGAACTTAAGCCAATAGCTCTGTATATTAAAGTAAAATATATTGAAGAGCTTTAGGCAAACAATTTTACTGTCTGTACAAAACATGACCATCCAATACAAAGGCACAAAAGAAAATTGGAGTGAGTGCATACATAATGAAGAGATCAGATATGAGCTAAGATCTTTGGGGAAAGAAGATTCCAAGCCCAAAGAGAACCACTACGGGACTCCATTTTCTATTCAAGGAAAAAAAATGAGAATTTTACACAAATCAGAGTACAGCAAGGAAGGGAAGTTTCTTATTAGTTTTATGAGGACATATCCAGAATTTGAAAATATGGTAGAAATATTTCCAAAAGAAAGGAGAGACAGGGGGGAAGTAAAAGGGGAAAATTCCAGACCAATGTTTCTTGGGAATAATGATGCAAAATATTCTATATAAATCATTAGCAAACCAAATCTAGATAGGGAAACCTGAATTCATATAGCCAAATAGGTCATATTCTAGGAACACCAGAGAAATTAGCATTAACAATTCTAGGTAATTTATAAAATATGTCTTAAAATGAAGAGCTTAATTTTAATATGTAAAAAAAGGAACAGGCAGGATCCATATTTATTCACAATAAAACTTCTGTTTGCATTACAGAAGATCTCTGAACTAAGGGAACCAAGCTTTCTTACAAGGGCACTAAGCATATATACTGAACTGTGCCACAAAGGGAGACACTTCCCTTCTTACATGTGATAGGAAACAAATCTGCTCTATGCTCGGAAGGGAGATGTTTCTTCCAAGGCTCTTAATAGATAGCCTAGAACAAAAGGGTGGGTAGCAGCATGAACTTCTCCATGAATACTATTAGTTAACATAATTAATGATGAAATATTGAATGTTTTCAATGAAAGTCAGTAATAAATATTTGGTTTTATTTTTCATTTCAACATTTCCTTGAAGGTGCTAGTCATTTACTAAGAATAAAAATAAATGAAGTCATAAAGGGTGAAAAGGCAAAGTTATCTCTATATGAGGATTATATAATTCAAGAATTCTATGCTATGAGAAATAAGGAACTCAGCATGGTAACATAATAAGGTAGTTTTGTGTAAGTACTTGTGCCTCTCCAAATTCATAGGTTGAAATCCTCACCCTAAATGTGATGGTATTTGGAATGTAGTTTCTTTGGGTCATGATGGTAAAAGCCTCCCCCACAAACAAAATGGTATGAGAAACTCCAATATACCAAGGATATAAACACAATTGATGTGGATAGACAGTGCTAGGGAGACACCTGAAACCCCCCTACTCATCCTGAGGAAGCTCAGAGGCACCAGGTGCTCTATATGAAGGACAATAGAGAAGTCAGGACAGTGTGTGTCCCAGCCAGGCCCCAGGCTTACATCTTGTGCTGTTCCCCTGCCCTCTGCTGGACAAACGTAACAGGATCTATTCTGAAGGTAGACAAGGTAGGATTTGTTGCAGAGAAACAGGATACAGGTGAGGTACAGAAAGAGGAGCAATTAAAGAGGAGTCCTAGAAGTTTAGGCTCAGCAACTGAGCAGAGCGTAGTGACCTGAGATAGGAAGAACTGATAGAGAAGCATGGATTTTTATTGCTCGTTCAGTCGGTGTAGTTGTATTGACAATGTATATACTATAAAATCCATTTTTGCATGCTTTTTTCATGATACCAAATAGATAATCAAATAAAAATAAAGAAAACTACCAAGGTGGTAAGAACAATCTTTTGGATTCTGATCTGTTTTAAGATCTATTCATGGTAGTTCATGTATATTTTTAAATTACCTTATAAATCTACCAGGGATGAATGACAAGATTTCTTCTGACTCCTGCCACCACTAACAGACTCCTCCTGGACAGCCCATCTTGATCCACTCCTGTTAGGGTGTATACCCCAGAGTGGGATCAACTGAAAGTTACAGCTTGCTTCCAGTTGCTAGGACAGAACACCTAACCCACTGTAGCTTTAGGGGAGTTAAGGGTTTATTTCAGCTTAGAAATTTCATCACGACAGGAAAGCATAGCAGAATGGGCACCATATAGTCTGGGCAGAATCAGTCTATCTGCTGGACCTGGAGCTGGGCTAAATTACTCCAAACCCCACCCCCAGCAACACACCTCCTCCAGCAAGGCTCCACCTCCCAAACTACCATCAGCTGGGGATGGAGAATTCAAAACACAAGAGTGTATGGTGGGACATCTCTGACTCTTCTCCAAAATGAATATTCCAGTCATTAGCAGCATATAAGCATTCCTCTACCTTCACATTACAATTATACAACCTCATTTTTATCCACTGATATAAAGTGCTATCATGTTTTCACTTCTATTTCTTAGATTGGGAATGTTTACACTTGCTGGCCTTTGGAATTCTTTAAGTCGACTGCTCACATTTCGTCTTTGGAATCCTTGCTCATGGCTGTGGGACTCCAGGATGGCCCACCATGATCCTTGCTGCATGTTTACATGCATCTGTATTTCCTTCCCACAATGAGTAGGCTGACATGTGAAACCAATAGAAGGCTGAGGAACATGCAGCATGTGAACCCTGAGAGTAATGAGACAGTGTAGCATCTGCTCTACTCTCTGAGAAGAGTCGCTCTGCAAGCCTGGAAACTGCCACCTCTGAGCAGCTTTCTGGAGAGGGTCTAAGAGCTAACAAGCAGCCCCCACCAACTCACCAGTTGATGGTCCATGCTCACGGTTTACTAGATCTAGAATCACAAGGATAATGCAGAGGCACATGTCTAGATGTCTGTGAGGGCATAGCCAGAGACAATCAACTACTGGGGAAGACCCACCCTGAATGTGAGTGACACTATTCCATGGGTCCCTAGGGTCCTGGACGGAATAAAAAGAAGGAAAAAAATAGCCAAGCACGGATACTTCCTCTCTGCTTCCTGGTCAGCCACTAAGGGAAATTGCTCTCCTCCACCACATGGTTCCACCAACCATGGTGTTTGTTCTCCAAATCAGAAGGCTAAGCAGTCATGGACTGAATTCTCAGAAACAGAGCTAAAATCAAACAATTCTGCCCTTTAAGTTGTTTATATCTAGTGTTTTGGCACAGTAACACAAAAGCTAGTGTTTTATGAATGAGTACTTTTACAAATGAGTCTTCTAGCTTGAGTAAACATTTACACTTGATCTTAGCCAAAAGGCAATTGAGTAAGCATTTAGATATATGCATGTTGACTGCAGTAACATGAGACCCTGACCAAGAGAGCATGAAGGGCCGCTCCTCTGAGAGCCTGGCTCATTCTAACTTCAGATAGTGCCTATTGATGCTGTCAGCAACAGAACTATGGGATAATTTTTATTTTATATGGCTATATATCTTGCTAATATCCCACTGATTTTTGGTTTTTTTTTTTGGTTTTTCGAGGTAGGGTCTCGCTCTAGTCCAGGCTGACCTGGATTTCACTATATAGTCTCAGGGTGGCCTTGAACTCATGACGATCCTCCTACCTCTGCCTCCTGAGTGCTGGGATTAAAGGCGTGTGCCACCACGCCCGGCTCCCCACTGTGTTTATTGTTGATGTGAAGGAGTTCACTGAATAAAAATGAACACTGTCAAGTTTTCTATTTTACAAATATCCTCTCCCAAACTATTTGTCCGTACCATCTCTTTAAAAATAAACATTTGATCATAATCACAGCGGTCCTTTATTTTCTGGTCCATACTAAAAGGGAGTGGAGGCTGGTTGTTTAAGAGGTCCCTTTACAACCTTGATCACAAGATATTTCCCTGTTACATTCTTCCAGACAGTTGGGATTTGACCCTTCAAAAGAATTCAGGCTTGGGCTGGAGAGATGGCTCAGCGGTTAAGGCACTTGCCTCCAGTGCCTGGGGCCCTGGGTTCAATTCCCCAGTACCCACATGGGCCAGAACCACAGGGTGGTGGTCCTGGTTCTCTCTCTCTCTCTCTCTCTCTCTCTCTCTCTCTCTCTCTCTCTCTCTCTCTCTCTCTGTATCTGTCTGCTTGAAAATGAATAAATAAAATATTAAAAAAAAAAAAAGAATTCAGGCTTAAGGTTATACTAAAATCAGAGCATGTTCTTTTAGCTCTTTAGGAACTAAGGAAAGTATAAACTAAAAATATTAAATATATAGCACCTTCCATTCTGTAATGTAGCAATGAATATGTTTTATCTATGAAAATCAATTTGCTTGACCACATACTTCTAACAAGATTCCTACTGTAGATCCGCTATGCTTACATGGTATTTTTAGAAGACTTTGGCCCTTCAGTTGCTCTGGTGAGATTCCTTTCTTTAAATAGAACCCAAATTCCATAAACTGAACTACATATTCTTTAGACAAATGAGTTTTGGAGCTCTTTGGGAGCTCTCAAATGATTATTTGAATTACATTTGTGAAACACACCCATTTTTTTTGGTGCTAAAAATATATTAAGCATCACAACTGTTACATAGCAAATGTGCATTATCTTGTGCTTCCCATTAGTTAAGTCTACCATTTATCTTAACTTAGAAGCATACGATGAAACTGAATTGGTGTTTAAAAAACAAAGTAACTTCTGCCTCAGGATGTAGAAAGCTAGACACATCTAATTCCATCCTTAAAGCAAAAGTAACAGCATTAACTTCATGTTCAAGACTTTGTGCAAACATATAGAAGACTTGTGACTGCAGAGAAACAACTGGTCCAAAATTCATCTGAGGAAAAAAGAAGTGACTATCCACCTGGGGCAGTTTGGCTAAAACAACTGACAAACTGGTGAAGGCAGAGGGCACCACGGAAAACTTGCCATTGTAACTCGGGGATCTACACCCTCATACAGACTCTTCTTCCAGACAGGCTGCCAAAAGGCACTGTACAGAATTTAGAGATGCCCTGTACAGGGGACAGAAATCCCCACCACAATCTCTCTTCTATCTCCACTACAGCTAGATTAATTTAAATAAAAATGCTACATTTACCTAAGAAAATTTGTATGTATGTATGTATGTATGTATACATATATATATAATTTTAAACTTTCAAAACTTAGCTTAGTCTGGTTGATAGAGTGCTTGGTTAGCATTGAAAAGGCCTACAGTTCCATTCCTAGCACTGAATCAGTTCAGCATGGTGGTGAGTACCTGTAGAGGTAGCTCTCTGAAGGTGAAGGCAGGAGGATTATAAATTCAAGATTATCCTCAGCTACATAGTGAGTTGGAGGCCAGACTAGGCTACACGAGAAATTCTCAGACAAGAAAAAAGTAAATAACTAAGCTCTGATGCTTCCACTGAAAAATTTTCTCTATATACATTTCCAGAAAACTGAGAGAAAACACTTCACAACTATTTATTAGAGAGAGAGAGAGAGAGAGAGAGAGAGAGAGAGAGAGGCAGATATACACAGAGAATGGGCATGCCAGGGTCTTAAGCCACTGCAAATTCCAGATCCATGTGTCACTCTGTGCATCTGGCTTCATGTGGGTACTGGGGAATCAAAGCTGGGTTCTCAGGCTTTGAGACAAGCACCTTAACCACTGAGCCATCTCTCCAGCTCCCACTTCCCAACTTTTATTATGAGGTTTGTATCATACCCAAACCCAAACTAACAGTGGCATTAAAGAAAAACCCTATGCCAATAGACCCAGGGAACACAGATGCAAAAATCATCAGCACAATTTTAGGAAGTGGAATCCAAGCAATGCATGAAAATAATATACAATTCATCTAAAAGAAAGAAAGGCTGCTTGTGAAAGCCATGGTTGAGGAGAATATCCAGAGAACCGCCCCCCCCTCAGTAACAACATACAAAGGGGGGTGGAACCAGGTTGACTCCTAGGCTATCCATAACCCCTACCCCATGGACTTGAGCCAGTTTGCCCAAGGAGGAAGATATCCAGCTGACTGGGGACAGGGAGGAGGGAAATCAGGGAACTGGGAACACTAACACATTATTTGCTCATTCAATGTTATCTAATTTCAGGTAATAAAGGAAAAAGAAGAATGCAAGCTGTTCAGCAATCAGTGTCATTCACCAAACTAAGATCAAACTTAAAAACTATATTATCATTCCAATAAATGTAGGAAAAGCTGAATATTCACGGGAAGTCTCAGTGACAAGGGCATTTATAAAAACTATAGATGAATCTACATGAGGAATTACTCTCTCAAAGATCAGTTTGAAGGTCAAGAACGTCCTATTTTACCATTCCTACTTCATAGTCCCAGACAGTACAATGAGATGAAAAAAAAAAAAAAAAAACCAAATTAGAAAGAAAAGAAATCGAATGTTTGCAAGGGACATGATTGTCCATGTAGAAAAATCTAAAAGGTAAACAAACCACTAGAATTAAATAAAATCACTTTAGCAGATTGCAGAATACATGGATCAGTAATACATGAAAGTAAACTGTACTTATATAAGGAATAAGCAATTGAAATGTGAAATTACAAAAAAGATACTCATAACAAAAACCTCCATAAACACTTCACTATAAACTTAACAAAATATGTGCAAAAGAAATAAAAAATGAGGTATGCTACATTCATAGATTTGAAGACTCCGTATTAAGATGTGAATTCTCTCTTACTTGACCTATAGACTGAAAGCATTTCCAATCAAAATTCCAGCATGTTCTGTTGTGCGTGTGTGTGCATGTGCATGTGTGTGTGTTTGTGTGTATGCATAGAGCCTACAATTTACATGCAAAGGCTAAGAAACCAGAACAGCTAAAAACAATTGAAAGAGCAAAGTTGGAGGGCTCATATTACCTAATTTCCAGGTTTATTATAAAACCCCTTAGTAATAAGTGAGCCACTCAAGTAATGCTGGAATTGTTAAACAAAACTTTAGCTAGAGACTGAGAATTGGTAGTACCTCAAAGTATCTCTCCCAAAGTTTTAGGGTTCAACAAGGACTGCCTTCTTTAAAACTCCTTTCTTCAAGAAGCAAAGTAATTTTTGCCCCCACCCCACGAGGCTATAAGCACATGTATTTTTGGAGAATGGTAATCAGCTCCCAGATGGTAGTTAGTGTATGGCTGGAAGGCACTGCATAAGCTGCCAGGGGAAGCTGGTCAACGACAGTTGGAGAAAACAAAGACCACTGACATGAATTGCAGTCTGCCATGGTGAGTAGGCTGAGCACACTGCCTACTAGGAGAGAACAGCAAACCATGAAACGAGCAATTGTGCAACGGAAGAGCCATAGCCTGGGGGAGGCAATCAACAGCTTTTAATTCGGACAAGTAATCCACTCAGTGATGGGGAGCCCAGAACCGGAACCGGGGACTCAGGGCACAATACACTGGGAACCAAAATCTTAGGCCCCCCCAAAGAGAAATGCACTACACGAGTCATTTACAAAGAGGCTACTAACAATAGAATCTAGCTAATTCAGAAATGTGTATCTAAGTTAACTTATACTGATCTCACTCTCCTATGGAGATTCTGTTTATATCTTTCAGAAGGCAGAAAGAGAGAGTTATGGATCCTCCAACCCTAACAACAATCTGCAGGCCAATAAGCCGACATCCAGACAAGAGATGAGCCACACCAAATCTTTCATGAAGGAGCCATATAGAACCCAGCAGAGAGTGGTGGGATAAACAAGAGACCTATAACCACAGCCATTCAGTCAACACAGGATAAGCCAGCCAGACAGACACCAGCGATTTCCAACGTAACCTAAAGCTGACGTACAGAGGCCCCTCAGACCTGAACAATAAAGCAGCCTTAATACTCACCCACCGTGACTCAAGGAACTGAGCAGAAGAGGGGGCGGAAAGAGTGTAAGAGCCATGGTGGGGGGGAACTCCCAGAGACATTGCTCCCCTCAGTAACAACATACAAAGGGGGGTGGAACGGGCTGACTTCTAGGCTATCCATAACCTCCTACCCCATGGACTGATCCAGACTGCCCACAGAGGAGGATACATAGCTGATTGGGGACAGGGAGGAGGGAAATTGGGGAATTGGGGATATCAACTCATTATTTATTCATTCAATGTATCTAATTATGGATAATAATAATAATAAGGAAAGAAAAAAAAGAAAAATATTCCTAAATTCTTTTAAAAAAACCTTGGTGGCATCTGCTTAATAAACAGTAAACAAGTTAGTATTTAGCATATTCCCTGCCACACAGTAGGTACTTGATACAGAAGTATACAGAAGTCATGGGGAGAGTCCCAGACAGGGAAAACCAAAGATGAAAGGAAAGGAGGAAGACAGCCTGCTCTGGTGTCTTTTCCAGCATTAGTTCTGACATTATTTCATACATTCAAACTAAAAGCATCCTGCCGATGGTCAACGAGACACATTTAAGAATTGTTATTTAGGAGAAATCAGTAAGAAAAACTCTTTATATTCATTTTTATTAAACAAATAAGGCTGGTAGTGGAACATTTTTATTATTTAATGCATAAACATTAAGTCCCTTTTTTAGAGAAATTGTACATACTGGTGAATATGGTCAATGGTCATGTTTATGGGTTAATTCTTTAAAAATCGCAACCAATAATTAGGATAGATTACATTACATTACATTACATTGTGAAGTGTCTTGTGTAGTCATATTCTATTGTTGGAATGACAGCTTGTACAAATTTCAAAAAAATTAGAAGATACCTGAAAGTCAGTAGCTAAGGAAAATAAGATTTGTAAATAGTTTTGTTTTAAATCTACACAGTACAGTAAGTTATCTGAGAAACATATAATAAAACCATATATTAAGTTTATTGAAAAATGTAATAATGCAACACAAGGCTCTCTAACTTTAAAGCAACCTGATTGTCTAGTTCAGTATTTGAATTTGAAATTTCTTAATGAGTAATTCATATAGGTTCAGTTACTTTGATATTTAGATGGACAATATTGTCCAAGTCTGAATATGAAATCAATTAATTTACTTTGCACCTTTTGTGCTTGTTTTCTAGAACTTTTATGTACTTAAAGTAAACCAGGAAAAAAGTTGGTAAATTTGTAAATGAAAAAACTTAAATGGAAACCATACAGGATTGAGTTCAGGTTACATATTTACCATCCACAGAATATGCTACATTATACTATTTTCATTTAATAGTTTTTTTTCTTGTATTGCACCTGGAAGCATTATGAGCTTATTTTATTTTCCTTGGGAAACCAGTGACTATTAAAGGATTCTAAGCTGCTAGTTAGCCACCAACACAGAGATGAATATAAAAGTTATGAATAGCAAGATTCCAGAAATAGTTTGGACTGAAACTTTTTGGTATGTTTCAATGCCCATTCAGCCCATACTTCCTCTGAAGAACATACTTTATTAGCAATGCACACTTCGTATGAATAACCTCTCGGTCTATATTTCACTGCGTGTTATGAACCACTACCTCCAATACCAACTTAGTTTCAAACTAATGCGCATTACTGTATTAGTTCAATTTTTACTTGCTTATGGATACAAGCACTTTAGAAATCTGTCATATCCTATTCTTATTTTCATATTAATTTGCTCCTCTTGTCAACCCCAGGGAACTTAGTACAAAACACATAGTAAGATACAAGAAAGATGCTTTTCACAGGAGAAAGTTAAAATGGTTTATTAAAAAAAATCTGAAGCACTTCTTGCACTTTACTATTTGTTAGTTTAACTTGAGTTCTTTGTTTCTGAAAGACCATGGGTTTACCTGGCTCCTCACATGTGTGGAAAGCACACACTTGTTAAGTCGCATTAGTAGGGACCTCTGTAATGAGATAGAGCTAAATGGTCCCACAACAGAACAAGCTCTAGTCCACTGAGTATCACCTACCTTTCACAATACAACACATCCTACTCGGGCTTCCAGAGATGAGGAGCTAACAAGTTATAGGTTCTGTGTCGTGAGGGTTACACTAAATTTCCAAAATAGGGAAAGAAAAATTCTTAGAAGCCATTTTGCCACCAATCATATACTGAGGTAAGGATACATATGAACACCAAGCTCTCCCCCGCCTTCTGCAACAGTCTCAATAATTTTCTTCATCACTTCAGCATGCCTAAAAGCAAGGAACAAATCTTATTAACACAGGCCAGTTAGATTGAAGCAGAAAATCACTTTTTTATTTATAAAGAAAACCTTAACTGCTGGTAAATTAAACTTAATATATAATACTTTATAACACTATAAAATATTCTCCACTCTACTCCCTACCTCAGATGGTAGAGCCATGCTGATTGTTTTACTGGGGTAGGGGGTAATATTAAAAAGTTATAACCATTACAATAAACACAATGGCATTGGCCATTTCTAATAAAAAAGGAAGAAAACCAGACAAGGGAAATTATGCCAAAGTATAAATGCAGAACAATGGTTGCTTGCTCTGAAAAACATAAACAATCAGGCTTTAAAATTCCCCCAAAGTGATTTTAAATGCTGTTTACTTAGGTTAGAATAAAACTGTAATGGCAAAGATGTTAAGAAAAACTAATTCCGCCCAGGCTTCCAGCTGCA
>PVHP010014427.1:0-39089 GCA_004024765.1 Zapus hudsonius | reverse complement strand
AAAAAAAAAAAAAAAACGTGAATGGTGCCTGAAGAACAATGCCTTAATTTACCCTCCAGCCTTCACAGAGAGAGAGAGAGAGAGAGAGAGAGAGAGAGAGAGAGAGAGAGAGAGAACTGTAGTCGTATGGATCAGATATCCCCCATAAATTTCTGTGCTTTGAAAGCTCGCTTGCTAGCTGGTAGCGCCTTGCTAAAGGAGCTGTGTTACCCAGGGCTGGGTTAGGGGTGTTACAGCCAGCTCCCCCTTGCCAAAACTAAGCTCACTCTCCTGCTGCTGTGTGATGGTTAAATTTTGATGTCAACTTGACCTTTCAAGAAATCTTGGGTGGGTCTCTGAGGATGTTCACAGGAAGGCAGCCTCTCAGTAGGGGGAAGGATGTAAAGAAGCTCAAAGGAGGTAGAAGTAAACTGTGTGGGCAGTAAAGGAAGGAAATTCCAGAGACTCAGGAAGCCATTAAGTCTGGGATAGAATTGCAAGACCCCACCCTAGGGCTATATAAAGGTAAAAGAATTCTCTCTGTGCCCTCCTGCCTGTTTGCTAGTGTGTGTGTGGTGTTGGTGGTGGGTTTTTGCTCTCTGCTCAGACCTACCTGTGAAAGAGGACCAGCCTCTTTCACCTTTATGGGACTTCCCCTGGATCTGTAGCCTGAATAAATCGTTTCCTCCCATAAACTGTGCCTGGTTTGGAGATTCATCCCAGCGGCGTGTGGCTGACTACAACATGCTGTTTTCCACCTGCTGTGGCAAGGAGGTGATGTCCAGCCTCTGCTCTACCATGCTTCCCATGCCATCATGAAGCATCTCCTCAAGGCTGCAAGCTAAAATAAACCCTTTCCTCCATCAGCTGCTTTTGGTTAGGTGTTTTGTCCCAGCAACTCAGAGGTAACTATAACATAGAAGCTAGCTTGAGTCTGATTCATCTCATTTCACCCCATGTCTGGCTTGAAACCAGTTCTCTGGCCTTGACATCACAATAAAGGTGACTAAAAAAATGGAGTCTTCCTTTTCACCCAGAGAAAGAAAAAAACTTAATTTAGTTAACAGCTTCACCTGTTATTCACCAGCTGACCAGTTGGATAGGACCATCACATACATGAAGGGATAAGTTAGAAATAAAATTCTGGTTAATTATAATAATGTAATTGAGGTGGACAGTTTTATGGAGTGGAAATTTCAAATTATACTTGTGTTAGCTGACCTATGATTAATCTCTTTTGGATTGCACACTCAAGTCGTATGATACCATTACAAACACTACCAGTTCGGACACCTGCTGAAGCTGAAGGGCACAGTTACCTTGACGTCTACAATTTAAAAATCCCAACATAAAGTCAGGTGTGGTGGCACATGCCTTTAATCCCAGCACCCAGGAGGCAGAGGTAGGAGGATCACCATGAGTTCAAGGCCACCCTGAGACTACATAGTGAATCCAGGTCAGCCTGGGCTAGAGTGAGACCCTACCTCGAAAAACCGAAAAAAAAAAAAAATCCCAACATAGTTGTATCAGGCTTTGTAAGCAAGTGCCTTTAACCACTGAGCAATCTCTCTAGCCCATGCCTTACACATTTTAAAAATGCCTTCCTGTTTTATTTTCTTTTTTTCTTCATGAGTGTATGTGTTTCTCTGTATACTAGTTAAACATTACAGGGTTTAAACTTAGATGAAATTATTCAGTAAATACAACTATGTTGGGATTTAATAAGGCTGCATCTACATGCCAACAGCTAGCCTGGGTTAGGCTGCCATCTGCCACCAATGCCAGCACATTAGGGAAGGGAAACCACAGTTGACCTCTTAGAGCTGCCCTTGCCACCATTATGAGGTACAGTCAGATGTCACTGCTGTCCTGCCATCCCCACCCCACCCCAGGTAGCATGGCTGTTGGTGCTGAGTTTCCTTCCTTCCTATGCTCTTTAGAAGGCACATGCATCTAGAATTCAAATCTGGAATTTGCAGTGTCAGGAGACCCTGCTGTACCCATACTCTCTTTCTTTCTGTCTCTTTCTGTTTGTCTCTCACTCTCAAATAAATAAAGAAAAATATTTTTAAATGGATAAGTCAGGGGAAAAGCCCACCAAGGCTAAATGTGCATATGATATGGCCACATCTGTCAAATGTGATAGATTTATAACTAATATTCAAGATCTTTATTGACACTTGAGTTACCTGCCTTTTGGATGATCTGGAAGATATAAACATATCATGGAATTTGAATTGTCATTTCCCTAACTACCAAGGAGATTCATGTATTTATCAGTAAATAAATCCTGCAAGCATTTATTAGCTGTGAGAATTAAGAACTCAACTTTGTACAAGTTGAGGACGTCTTGGATCTGAAGACTGTCAGTTGCTACCCTCAACTTTATAAACGGTGGGCAAATAATTGTAGACTTCTTATAAACTCTTATCCTATCCGATTCACCTCCATATCTCTCATGTATAGGAACGTGCCTGGCATGTTGTGCCCATTCCAGAAAGATCTGCTCAGTAAAGAATGAATCGATCTAAATGGTTGTTTTCCTTGGAAGTGGCTCTGTCATCACCTGAGAACTTCTGAGGAATGTAGATTCTAGAACATTTTAGTAAAGTCCCCAGATGAATTGACAAGCTTTTATTTCTTGACATGATTCAATCCAGCTCTCAAGAGTGAATAAAGGGAGCCGGGTATGGTGGCTCACACGTTTAATCCCAGCACTCTGGAGGCAGAGGTAGGAGGATCACCATGAGTTCAAGGCCACCCTGAGACTACATAGTGAATTCCAGGTTAGCCTGGGCTAGAGACCCTACCTGGAAAAAAAAAAAGAGTGAACAAAGTATGCAATTTCAGTCTCCCTCCCCCCTTCTCTCTTTCTCTCTCTCTCTCTGAGACAGGGTCTCATATAGCCCAGGCTGGCCTTAAACTCACTCTGTAGCCAAGAGTGACCTTTAACTTCCTGGTCCTCTTGTCTCCTTTCTGAGTTCTGGGATTACAGTACTAAACCATTGTGCCCCCTTTGCCAAACCCAGGTCTTCCTGCATGTTAGGCAAGTCCTCTACCAACTCCCAAAGGATGCAATATGCAATACAGTTCCTCCCAGATCTCAATGTTAGTCTGTAAGGATGGCTTTAGCAAAAAAAAAAATACAGAATAGCATCCTGGTACAAATGTGAAATGTCTACCATAGGCTGTGTTTGAACACTTGCTCTCAGGCTGGTGGCGCTCTTCAGGAAACTTGTAGACTCTTCAGGAAGTAGAGATTTGTTGGAGGTCACAGCCCAGCCCACTTGCTGTTCATTGGCTCTGCTTCCTGACTGTGAGTGCCACATGACCAACTGGCCCCTGCTCCTGCTGTCATAATGGACTGTGTCCCCTGGAACTGAAGGACAAAACTTTCTCCCTTCATGTCAGGCATTGGGTCACGACAACCATAAAGTAACACAGATGGCAGAGACCAGCAAGAACAGCACCCTGTACCGGGCTTCCAGGGTCCTCTCTCCCCACGTGTGACTCGCATCCCTAAGCCTTCTAAAGAGCATAGGAAGGAAGGAAACTCAGCACCAACAGCCATGCTACCTGGGGTGGGGTGGGGATGGCAGGACAGCAGTGACATCTGACTGTACCTCATAATGGTGGCAAGGGCAGCTCTAAGAGGTCAACTGTGGTTTCCCTTCCCTAATGTGCTGGCATTGGTGGCAGATGGCGGCCTAACCCAGGCTAGCTGTTGGCATGTAGATGCAGCCTTATTAAGGAATGTGGTGAGGAGGGCTCATTTAAAAGCAGAGGCTTATAAGAAGTGGTGGGTGCTGACCTCTGGACTCTCTGTTAACAGTAAAGAAATTATTTTCAGACACTGAGACCCAGGATTGTTTTTTAAGCTGTCAGAGTCACCTTACCTAAAACAACAGGCTTTAGGAATTCTTCACATCCGATACAGCTTTTTTCCTCCTGGGCTGCCTCTCGGAAAGTATCTGACATAAATCCCCCACTTGTCCCTGTGACCTGACCCAAAAGCAATCTTAGTGAAAGTTCTATCTAAAAGTCAAGGAAGTGTCACTCAGATGGTGTCACTAAAGTGCAGCATCTTGTAAGGTGTTGAGTTCTCAATTCATATAAATGTTCACAACTAGTAAGGCATGTGGAACCTGGTTTGCTTATAAATATGAAAACCTCCTTGGTGGCTAGGAAATTCACAATTAAAATCCCAAAGTCCACTTTTTTTTACATTTGTATGTTTAGGTATGTGGGAGGGGTGCATGCCACAGCACACAAGGATGACAGAGGAAAGACAACTTTGAGGTGTCTGTGCTCTACTTTCTTTGAGACAGGGTTTCTCCGTACTGCAAACTGTCAGGCTACAAAGGACCATCAGACTAGCTAGCCTCCAGATTTGGGTTCTCGAGACTCTACCTCCTGAGTTGGGATCACAGACACATACACCACTTTGCATCAGGTTTTATTTTGCATGCTAGGGAATTGAACCTGGGTGGGCTTTAACTGAGTGATCTTACCAGCACTCACAAGGTGAATTTTTATACACACCAAATTTATAAAAAAAAAATAATTTAAATGTTAGTAAGGACATGAAATGGTAGTGTATAAACTGGACACTTTGAAAACAACTTGGTGTGGAGTTTAAAAGGTAAATATGGGGCTGGAGAGAAGTCTCGGTGGTTAAAGGCACTTGTTTGCACCTAACAGCCTGGGCTTAATACCCCAGTACCTACGTAAAGCCACATGCACAAAGTGCCACATGTGTTTGCAGTGGCAGGAAGGAAGCCCTTGCATGCCCTTTCTCATTCTCTCTCCTTTCAAATGTTTAAAAGTAGATATGCATATATGCAAACTATGGTTGAACTGTTCTCTCGGTAGCCATAAGATCTAAAGCAATTCTTGTGTGCATGTCAGAAATGCTTACAGAAGCACTTGTCATAGCAACAAAGTGGGAGCATCACGAATGTCTCCCCAGGACAGAGAAGGGTGAAGAAACATTCGTGCAGTAGAGATAAGTGAGGAGCATCAGCGTGTGTCTAAAACGGAAGACTAAGCAAGTCAGAGAATACCTGCAATGTTAATCCATTTGCATCAAATGGAAAGTGGGCACCTCTGATTTACTGCTATGTGAAGGTTAAGAGGGTGTGGAAGCTCTGTGCCCCTCCCCCAGGCCTGCCCTTGGCCTTACATCACATCACCTGCGTCCTTCAGGCTCCAGATCTATACTCATGGTGTGTGTGTGGAGGATTCACAGCACTCTCCCCGCCTACATTCCAGTTCTCTCTCTGAACATCAAGCAAATGACAATCCATCTTCTGAGTTCCTGAGACTCAGATTTGCCTGAGACTACTGAGACTACGTAAACTGTTTCTTAGCCTGGAATCTCTCTCTCTCTCTCTCTCTCTCTCTCTCTCTCTCTCTCTCTCTCTCTCTCTCTCTCTCATCTATCCCCCTGATAAATTATGCTTATCATTTAACTTTCAAATGAAGTATCATTTCCTCAATGGGGAAACATACCCCGAGACTATATCAAATTGCCAGAAAGCACCTCGGAACCTGAAAACCCCTGCATTGTTTTCGGGTCCTCATGGCTTGCATCTTCTGGGGAGAAAAGGAGGATACAATTCAGAGAGGCACACGGAGCCAACTTAGGTCACGAAGCTCAAACTGTGACTCAAGGAGGACCCACATAGGTCACTTGGGAGCTGTTTTGAAATGCGAGATCTCAGTTGGGTGTGGTGATACACACCAGTAATTCTAGCACTTGGGAGGGTGAATCCAAGGCCAGCTGCACTGCTTTCAAAGACCCCCTTCTCAAACAGACAAAAGATACAATGATTTCTTGGCAATTTATTTTTTGTAAAGTGTAATGTCTGAAATGTGAACCTTATGCTTAAATATTTTATTTGGTAGAATAAGAATCAAGAAAGGGGGAGAAGCTGGGCATGTTGGCGCACGCCTTTAATCCCAGAACTCGGGAAGCAGAGGTAGGAGGATTGCCGTGAATTCAAGGCCAGCCCGAGACTACATAGTGAATTCCAGGTCAGCCTGGACTAGAGTGAGACCCTACTTCGAAAAACCAAAAAACCAAAAAAAAAAAAAAAAAAAAAAAAAAAAAAAAAAAAAAAAAAAAAAAAAAAAAAAAAAAAAAAAAAAAAAAAAAAAAGAAAGAAAGGGAGAGAGGGAGGAGATTCAATCCAGAGAGCTAAAATAAATTAAAAGAGTAGTCACCTATGTGTAAGACCCTAAATTAAACTCCTAACACCACACACACGTGTAAAGCCACAAGCATGTTATAAAGGCTGAATGTAATTTTACATTTGAATGTTATATACCATTTATATGAATATTTAAGCTACTGAAAGCGGATCATGCTTTAGATAATCAAATTTTATTCTCTAGTATAACCTTAAAACTCAAAATCTTTATTTAGTTTCCTCAAAATGCACTTGGTAGAAACAATATCTTAATTTCATGTTGGATGGAAATATCTGCTGATAGCAACTATGCAGATGACCAAGTTGGAGGTTGTGTAACTGTGAAATATCTTTTCAATACGCTTGAAATTTAAGTCTTTCTCCTTGATTAAAAAAGTCTGTCACAGCTAAACTACTGTCAACGACTTATAGACTGGGGAGTTTCCTCTTCAAAGCATAGCTGATGTTAATTCTCAGCTCATCTAAGACCCCAAACTCACAAAAAGTACTTTGAAAAAGTTCTGGTTAAAGCCGGGCATGGTGGCGCACACCTTTAATCCCAGCATCTAGGAGGCAGAGGTAGAAGAATAGCCATGAGTTCAAGGCCAGCCTGAGACTATATAATTACTTCTAGGTCAGCCTGACGTAGAGTGAGACCCTACCTCGAAAAACTGAGGGGAAAAAAAAAAGAAGTTCTGGTTAGAGAGAAGGCTTAGTGGTTAAAGGTGCTTGCTTGCACCTCCTGGGTTCAATTCCCCAGTACCCACGCAAAGCCAGATGCACAGAGTGGTGGTACAATCTGGAATTTGTTTGCAGTGGCAGGAAGCCTCAGCATACCCATTTCTCTCTCTCTCTCTCTCTCTCTCTCTCTCTCTCTCTCTCTCTCTCTCTCATAAATATTTTAAAAGGTAAAATGTTAATTTTTGAGCTTGGTTAGCTGACAGATGACAAAGGTACCCTGCCATTTCGGGGTCATTTCAATCAAGAGCTTTCCTTCTGCCAGACACATCCTCCACTTTCCCTTTGGGGACAGTGGGGACTAAGGGATCGGGAAAGGATACACAGTGTGTGGGTTACTTTCTCATTGCTGTGAGCAAACACCTGCCCAGAAGCAACTTAAGGAAGAAAGGGGTTTATTTTGAGGAGAACTAGCTCTGACTGGTGACTTGTCGGGCATGACGTTCTGCCCTGGGTTATTGATGGTGCTAGCTTTTGAAGTTCAAATGCCTTTTAATCACAAAGGTTTTATCTCTGCCTTCAGTTTCCAAAACATATTTTAAACCTCAAAGGCCAAAGATTGATGTTCTTGGTATCTACAGTATGCTACAACCACCAAGAGGTCAAGTGTGAATGAGGAAGGAACACGGTAAAAAAAAAAATAGATTTTTTTCAGGGAAAAAAGTTAGTATATCAGAGTAATTTTTACTATATATAACTATGAAGATTTATACATTTGCTCCATCCCTGAATACTATTTTTTAGCCACAAAATTTGGCAGTATGCTTATAACATTTTGCACATGTGCTTTAAGTTTTGTTGTTTTCCTTTATAATTGAACACAGTTGTCAGACTTGCTTAAATTCAAAAAGGATCAGATCAAATTTACTGGTTTTGGCATAGTAAAAGTCTCGATTGTAAAATCATTAACATCAGCACTTTATTTTTTTCCATTTTCCACTAACATTTTTTTGTAAATAAGGGCAAATATGTAATAAAATGTCATGCGGTGCAGAAACCTTGCCGTGTTTGGTTGGCAGCATGGTTAAAGGAGGCTGTGGACTTGCAGACAGCAGCACCCTAAGGTCACATGATACAGTTGTCTTACTGCTGAAATAGGAAAAGTCAAGCTCCAGTACAGAAAGGAAATGCAAGTGTTTGAAGTCAACCATATATGGTGGTGCACTCCCATAATCCCAGGATTTGGGAGGTGGAGGCAAGACCATAAGAAATTCAAGATTATCTTTAGCTCCATATAGTAAATTCAAGACCAGCCTAGGTACATGAAACCCTCTCAGAAAGAAAAGGTGTTATGCAGATTTTCTTTGTTAGTTTTCTCTTTCTTTCCTTCCTTCCTTCCTTCCTTCCTTCTTTCTTTCTTTCTTTCTTTTTTTCTTTCTTTCTTTCAGATGTGATCTCACATATCCCAGGCTGGCTGTGAGCTTGCTATCTATCCAAGGATGACCTTGAATTTAGGATCCTCCTGCCTCCACCTCAGGGTTGGTATTTCAGGTGTGCACCACCACCCCTGGTTTATGCAGTGCTGAGGATGGAAGAGACTTTATGCATACTAGGCCAGCACTCTACAGACTGCGATGCATCCTTAGGGCTGTGGATTCTGTTACCAAAGCCTCTTAAACCATCTAGTCTAGTGGCTTTTAGCTGAGTGTATATTATAATCTACCACATTTCTAGAGGGTTTGCCACTATTCACTTAATCCTTTCTCTTTTAAATAGATTCTGAAAACATCATATACTTTGCCTAACAAAAATGTTACAAGAAGGCATAGTGACATTAAACCTCTGTTTTGACACTAATTCTCCAAATCTGTCCTCTCCAGGGCAACCATGATTGTTAACTTTTTAAAAGTTGGTTTCTGAAACAGGGTCTCAATACACTGTAGTCTAGGTGTCCTGGAATTCACTCAATATCCTAGGATGAGTTGGGTTTAGTGACACATGCCTTTAATCCCAGCACTTGGGAGGCAAAGGTAGGAGGATCACCATGAGTTCAAGTCCAGTCTGAGACTCTATAGTGAATTCCAGGTCAGCTGGTCTAGAGCAACACCCTACCTTAAAAAAAAAATCCTAGGATGGCCTCAAATTCACAGCAATCTTGTCTCAACCTCCTAAGTGCTATATGAGACTGTTATTGTCACCTTCTTGAGTATTGATTCCAAAGATTACATGTATACTGCTCTGTATATATAAACTGTAGGATGCTATGTATACTCTCCTGCCTCTTACCTTTTAACTTTTTTTTTTTTTTTTTGGTGTTTTGAAGTAGGGTCTTGCTCTAGTCCAGGCTGACCTGGAATTCACTATGTAGTCTCAGGGTGGCCTCGAACTCACAGCAATCCTCCTACCTCTGCCTCCTGAGTGCTGGGATTAAAGGCGTGTGCCATCATGCCCAGCTTTTTTAACTTTTTATTGGTAGCTTACAAAATCATAGACCATAAACCATTATGACTCCCTCCCCCTCCCCCATATGTCTTCCACCTCTCAACTAGTCTCTGGTTTTGTTTGTGTCATCATCTTTTCCTCCCATTATGTGTAGGCACTGCGAAATCATGACTATCAAGGCCATTTTGTGTCTGGAAGATTGCATTGTAGCAGTCCTACCTTTCCTCTGGCTCTTACAGTTTTTCTGCTTACCTTTCTATCTGCCTCTCTGTCTGTCTCTGTGTGTATTTAAGAGTTTTTGTTTGGTTGGTTTTTTTTTTTTTTTTTTTGAGGCAGAATCACATTCTAGCCCAGGCTGACCTGGAGCTGACTCAGTGGCCCAGGTTGGCCTCACTGTGTTCCTCCTACCTTTTTAATTTTTTTTTCTTTTTTGGTCCACAACCAATGTTAAAGTCTTTTCATCTTTCCAAGGAGAAACCCCACATCCTTTGGCTATCTATCATATCAGTCCGCTCTCTGCTCTTCAACCCTTAGCAATGACTTTAGTAGTTTCTGTCTCAATAGATGGGCCTATTTTGAATGCAAAATGCCCCCTGGCACACCCAGGTTCTCTCTCTCTCTGAAATATTTTCAAATTTGTAAAAAAAATTAATGAAATTTAAAATTCTAAATATGCATATTTATCAAAACCCATAGAATGTACAAGACAGAGTAAACCCTAAAGCAAACTGGGTCTTTAATTTGTACCACTGTATCTGTATTGGCTCAATTATACCAAATGGGCTACAATAATACAAGATGTTAACAGTAAGGAAAACTGGGGGAAAGGAGTGTCGTAGTCAGCCACACACCACTGGGATGAATCTCCAAACCAGGCACAGTTTATGGGAGGAAATGATTTATTTGAAGCTACAGATCCAGGGGAAGTTCCACAATGGTGAGAGGCTGCTCCCCTCTCACAGTCCAAGAGAAATAAACCCATCACCAACACCACACACAAGCAAAATAGGCAGGGGACAAAAAGAGAATATTGCCCCCCCTTTATATAGCCTTAGGGTGGGGTCTTACAACTCTATCCCAGACTTAATGGCTTCCTGAGTCTCTGGAATTTCCTTCCTGCACTGCTCTCAGGAAGGGATGTTCACTTCTAGTTCCCCTGAGCATCCTTACATCCTGCGCCCCACCCTCGGAGACCCACCCAAGATAATTAGAGACCAGGTTGACAACAAAGCCTAACCATCACAGGGAGATATAGGGCAGTTTCTATACATGTACTCAATTTTTCTGTCACTGCTCTAGAAAGGTCTATTTGTATGTCATGTCATGTTGAGAGAGAGCATTATAAATTTTTTATTAATAATTTGATACATTGTACAGGCAAGTTTTGTGATGGTACCCCCATGTTCCTCCTCCCTAACCCCAATGTGCTGAGGGCCCTCCTCAGTCCATGGGATAAGGGGTTATGAATTGTACAAGCTGTATCCAGTGTCTGTGTGTTATTATTAAAGGGAGCAATGTCTCTGGATATTCTCCCCCACCATGGCTCTTACAATCTTTCTGCCCCCTCTTCTGCAAAGTTCCCTGAGTCATGGTAGGTGAATTTTAAATTGAGATGGCATTTTGGTATGCTGCCTATGTTCCCCAGGCTGGCTTCAAATTAATAATTCCCCGGTCCCAGTCTCCTAAGTATCTGAGACTACAGACACAGGCCACTACCCCTAATCTATTATTAAACTTGCAGACTTTTTCAAAATGTAAGAGACAAGTTTTGTTTTCCTTTTTTAAATGCAACTTTTAAAATCTAAATAAATATATGTACCATGAAGAGGAAACCTAAGAAGATTATTATTCCCACACCATTGACTCTTATTTCCCTTCATTGATTTGAGGTGATGCATCCTAGTCTTTGTCACATTTCTGTGCTAGTCCATTTCACAATTGGAGTTATAATTGGTTTATTCATTTCTCAGTAAGTTTATCTTTAGCTTTTGATGTCTCTGATATCTGCAGTGAGCCTTAAAAATGACTATTTGCTTTTACATCATATAATTTCAGAGCTGAGAGGAACTTAAATACTGTATCACTCAAAGAATTTATATGGAAGAGAATACTGGGCCCCAAAGAGGACATAGCCTTAGTTGTGGTCATGTAGCTAAAGGAAAAATAGACATAGTACCAATTTTTCATACAGTAGCAAATTTTAGGAAACAGTATTCATTTACTAACGGGTGACAGACACTGAGGTGCAAATGCACCTTAGGAAATCTAGAATGACCAGATAAAACATGGAGTCCTATCAGCATGAGACTCCAAGGTCTCCTTGGGCTGGCAGCTCAGTTTCACATAAAAGGGTTGAAAGACCTGTTGGTCCTGAGATGGCTGTCTGCAGCTGGTGGGGAGTGGATGCCAGTGGCACTGGATAGCAATGGTCATCACCACAGCCCAGATTCTGGAGAGCATGTGCCAAGGTCTTGAATGAAGGGAACTATAAGAAATTCAGAGAGTGAAGACAGCCCAGAGGATAGAAGGAGAGAGAAGGGGAATACCAAGTGCTGAGAATCCATTCTCATCCAACAGGAACTTCTTAGCAAGAAATGTTAAATGCTATTCCACCTGTGAGGTGGGAACAGCATAGGAAAGAGATAACCACAATAGGCTCAGCAGTAAAGAAGCCAGAGAGGAGACAACAGCAGCCAAAGCAGAAAAAAAAAGAAAGAAGGAAAATATCTAAGAATTTATAACAATGATGTTAAACTGAGTTTGGGTGCAGAGTTCCAAATTCTGTGCTGATTTTCCCCTAAACCTCAATAGTCTGAGAGAAAGTGACCCAGGATAGAGCTGTGCTTCCAGAGTGAACAGAACAAACAACGTCCTCCGTAGGGGAAGCAGGTTCCATTTGCCTTTTCTCAGTTCTGTCCACCCCTTAGGGGCACTTTCATTGGCCTTGCTGAAGCACTTTTGATACATAGTACAATTTACAATTTCTAAATGTGGTTAAGACAGATGTCCCCATAGAAGTAAGCTTTCTGAAAAGTGGTATCACCTTAAAAAGTTCACAGCTTTTGACCCAGCTATTCCTCTTTTAAGAAAATAATCCAGGGAGGGGGGCATTGGGGAATTGGGGATAACAACTCATTGTTTGCCCACTGAATAATGTAACACATTATGGACAATAAATATATATTTAAGATTAAAAAAGAAAATAATCCAGAAAACAAAGATTTAAGCACAAATATGTTTATTATAGCATATTTATAATATTATACAGAAGTGCAACACTTAAGTGTCCAACAACTGAGCAAAAGTTAAATAAATAATAATCCATGGAGCCATGAAAAAAAATAATGGTTTTGAAGAATCAATTTAGGAACATTATCTAAAACAATGTTAGATAGGGAAATCGGGTGACTGCATTATCTATATTGCATACGCTCTATTAGGATGCCAAAATGTTAATAGTGGTTGCCTCTCGACGGAGAGACCCAGTATTGTAATTGATTTACCCTACTTAAAAAGTTACCCAGTGTGACTTTCTCTGCTGACATCAGGGAATTGGCAGGGATAAGATGTAGACTTAACTCTGCAAAGTTGATTTTTTGAGACAGAGGTCTCATGTAGCCATTTGGCTTAAACTCACTCTGTAGCCAAGGATGACCATGAACCCAGAATCCTCCTGCCTCCACCTCCCAAGTGCAAGGATTACAGGAATGCATCCGCTTCTGCACACCTTCTCTTGTATCTCTCTAACTCCACTTACAAGGTCCTCTGGATCTCGTCTATTCCTTAACTAAGATGAGGCTGGGGTGGGAAGTTCCAGACTGTGTAGGAAGAAGATGAGAATAGAAAGAGTTTATGAGACAGCTGGGTGTGGTGACTCATGACTATAATCCCAGTATTCAGGAGGCTGAGGGAGGAGGGTCACCATACATTTAAGTATAGTCTGGAACTACAGCATGAGTTCCAGGTCAATTTGGGATAGAGTGAGACCGTGCCTCAAAGAAAAGAAAAAAAAAAGTTGATGAGAAGGGAGATGGGAAGAGTACAGTATAGCTCTCTGGACATGACTTGGCTCTCTGAATTCAAAAGTCAGACTCTAGAGCTTCTCCAAGAAGGAGCTTTGCATTTCAGCCCTGGAAGAAAGTGGCTGCTCTCCTTGAATGAACTCCAAAGTTTGAACGTTTTCAGAGCTAAGTAGCTGGATTAGGACAATGAGATAAATGGTGAAGAGAATATTATAAATTTCAGTGTACTGAAGAATTATCAGGGAGATCAAATTGCTGATTCTACTGCCATAAACTCTATTATAATAGGACCAACAATACTTGCATCTGTATTAAGCAATCCCTCCAATCCCCCAGGTCTTCCTGATGCATTGAGGATAGCCTTAACAATCTAGACTCTAAATTGTAAGCAAAATACTTTGTGTGCATTTTTCTGGAGAAGGGGGTCTGTAACTATCATCACATTCTCAAAGAGTTCCAAAACCAAGAATCCTAACAAGTATCAATGTTCAGAACTAAGGAGCCCTCAATTCAAGGATCAAGTTAGAAGGCAAGGGATGGAGTGGAGTGGAAGCCAATAGGGTGAAGACCCAGGAGGATATCAATAAGCGTTTCTCCTCTAAGTCTGGAATGTTGACTGCTTTTTCTCATTAGACACAGGCAACTTGTGCAGTGTGTGTTCATGCACTTGAAAGACTTAGGGATCAAAGACACATTAGCAGCTGGGTAGGGTGGCACACACACTCAGGAGGCAGAGGTAGGAGGATCACTGTGAGTTCGAGACCACTCTGAATTCCAGGTCAACCTGGGTTACAGCATGACAGCATGACCCTACCTCAAAAAAAAAAAAAAATTAGCTCTGGGAAAGACTAATGAGTTAGTGGATTTTCCTAGTTAGACAAACTTCAAGTTTGCAGAGATGATGGAAAAGGTAGTCAACAGCTGCAGATCTTACAGTATGGAATTTTAGTTGTTGCAAGAAGATAGAGCCATAGAGCCAGGTGTGGTGGCACATGCTTTTAGTCCTAGCACTTGGGAGACTGAGGTAAGAGGCTCACCATAAGTTCAAGGCCAACCTGGAGCTATAGAGTAAGTCCCAGGCCAGCCTAGGTAGAGTAAGATCTTGATTGAAAAGACCAAAAAAAGAGCAAAGCATAAACAGAAAGTAGAGTAAGGTCAAGAAGTTGTAGTATGTATGGAAAACAGCTGTAGCTGAGACAGGAGCAGCTATGAGCCCAATCACCTGGCAGCATTCCCCACCTCCCAACATGATCAGTCATGGTTCCCAGGAGACTATTTCTGGACACTGAGTCTGTAGGGAAGGGACCATGAGTTCTTCTGGTGAATCTGTCTGATAAGAGCAGGATAGGAGGAACTGGGTTTCAGCCCATACACCAGTAGCTGCTCAGGGTGCTGTTTGATGTTTGGATTATTTGTTTTTATGGTACTGGGGAATAAAGCATGCTAGATAATGCTTTATCACTGAGCTATAATCCCCAGCTCTCTTTGGGGCAGGATCTCACTAAGCTGCCCAAGGTGGCGTTGAATTTACTCTAGTCCAAGATGGCTTTGAACTTTTGATCCTCTTGCCTCAGCCTCCTGAGTAGCTGGGATTCCAGACCTGTACCACATGGCCCAGTTTTTGGACTTTGGGATTTTGAAAAGCAAACATATTTCTGTACCTTCCTTTTTGTCCTTCCTAAGATTGTTCCCCAAGAAACAAATTACTGTCATAAGAGGTTTACCTCCTGAATCAAAGTTTGACTAGCCAAATTCCCCCACAAAACCAATTTCTCATTCATTTACAATATTGTGATAGCCTCATGGCCAATTTCCCTGCTTTCTGCCCTCTATATAATTTTCTACACTACATACCTCTAGTGACAGCTTTTAAAATATTCAATTGATCCCTCAAAAGCTGTAAACAATTTTTTATAATCCTCCAGAATCCTACTTCTAAATAAACTTTTACCCACAAGCCAAATTTAATAAGTTAGAAGTATAGTCTTTCTCGTTAAAATGTGACGTGTCCCTCTTTGAGTCCTTCTCCTCTGGCTTTACGGCTGTTCCAGGGGTCCCGTCCCAGAGCCCTCAGTCCCATGGTAGTCTGAAACCTACCTTCTGCCTGCTGGCAAAGAATTTGATAACCTCTGCTGCGGCTATCCCCATCCTAGCCTAACTTCCTGCCATTAAGCACAAAGCACCACATGGAGCTACTAATGATCAAATTGGCCATTAAAAGCATTATTGGGAATCTAAAATCTACATTATACTATGGGTATAATTTCCATCTACCCATAACCCAGCTTTAATAATGACTCACAGCCCATGTTTTGTGTAAGTCCCTATCCATTCCTCTACCACACTACTTAAAAGCAAACTTCCTCATTCTAACTTCTCATCCTTTCAAATTCTAGCATATGGAGCTGGGGAAATGGCTAGGTAGATAAAGCACTTGCCATTCTAGCATGAGTATACCCAAGTTTGGAACTCAGCACCCATGTAAAATGATGGGTGGTTGTGGTGGCTGGCCTATAATCCCAGCCTCACCTACATGACAGGAGAATCTCATGGAAGCTTGAAGCCCAGCTAGTCTGGTGAAAAAAAGAGGTGAATAATATGAGAGACTCTGTCTCAAAGCAGAAGATAAGGACCTACACACAAAAGTTGTCCTCTGACCTTCACATAAATACACCCAAACTCACACAGGAACAGAACATTCATACCAAAAAAATAAAGTAAAATAAAATCCCAGTCTCCATTCTTATTTTATGATTAATTTATCAAAGAAATTGGGCTGGGAGTGGTGGTGTATGCCTTTAATCCCAGCACTCAGGAGGCAGGATGGGAGGCCACCCTGAGACTACATAGTGAATTCCAGGTCAGCCTGGGCTACAGCGAGACCCTACCTAGGGAGAAAAGAAAGACAGAAAGAGAGAGAGAGAGAGAGAGAGAGAGAGAGAGAGAGAGAGAGAGAGAGAGAGAGAGAGAGAGAGAGAGAGAGAAAGAGAGAAAGAGAGAAAAGAAAAGAAGGAAAGGAAGGAACGAACGAATGGAGAGAGAGGGAGGAAAAGAAATTGGGCCATTTATTTGCTAATCCCCTCTCATTTTGCTAACAACAATTTAGTAGTTTAACATTTCCTTTTTCCTATTTTCTATTAAATACTAGTTGGACCTAGAAGCTTGAGGAAGGTAGATTCAGGCTTGAGTTTTACTTTTTCTTTGCAGTGCTTTGGGATTGAACCAGAGACCTTCATACACAGTAGACACAACTCCAAACCCCTTTTTTCTTTGAGAGGCCTTCATGTATCCCAATCTGGCCTCAAACTTGCTATACAGTAGCGGGTGATCTTGAACTTCTGATCTTCCTGCCTCCATCTCCTACAAGTGCTGCAATTATATGCATGCGCCACCAGAGCCAGGTTTAAATCCCAACTTTTACAATTACCTCATGGGTGATATCCATTTCTTTTTTGTGATATCAGTTATTTATGCTCAGTGCCTAAGATTCCTTTATTAGGGACTGTACAATGATGACATCTACTCAATCTCTACTTCTTTATTGGATGAAATGTTTCTACCAAGAAAAACATCCTCTTGACTACTTAGATACCTAGTGAATCATGTTCTTTCTACAGTCTGAGCTTTGCACTTACCACTTACCTTGACCAGTTTTACATCTCCACCATGCAGGATCCTTATTATCCTTTCAAACCAACTCAGTGTACCTCAAGAAAGCCTTGCCTTCCTCCTGAAACTTTCTCTACTAATTGTTTAAAAGTTAGCATTATAATAATGTTTACCTCATTGAGTCATTAATTTACAGTCCCTATACTCAGAATTGGAGGTCTTCAAAAAACAAGACAAGCATGAAGCCTAAGCATTTGTATAAAGTGGTTATTGAACAATTATTTGCAGAATGAATGAAATACTAAACGTGTCAAGGCTTCATTTAAGAAGTCAGTTTCAGGGCTAGAGATGGCTTAGAGGTTAAAGCACTTGCTTTCAAAGTCTGTTGACCTGAGTTTGATTCCCCTTCTGGAGTTCATTTGTAGCAGCAAGAGGCTCTGGTGTGACCATTCTCATTCTCTCTCTTTCATTGCAAATAAATAAATAAAACTATTTTTATAAAGTCAGTTTCAGCCAAAGGAAGAGGAAAAGTGTTTGTAATACTATCTTCCAGACACAAAGTGCCATTGTATTCATGGCCCCACAGTGAAGTTATCTACACAAGACCTATATAACAGCTTTAAAAAAAATAGTGACATCTAAATAAAAGAGAGACTAGTTGGAAAGAAGGGATTCTGTGAATGGGGGAAGGGAAGGGAGGATGGTGGGAGGGGACTATGATCTTGATACATTGTCTATATGTATAGAAGTTGTCAATAAAGAGTTTTTTAAGTCAGTTTCCCTTAAGTCATTTTAGATAGAAGCAAGTTAAAAGGCAACTAGCAATGAGGTAGTCATTACTAGAATGACTTACCAGAACTCAAGGCACTCTACAGGAAGTAAAGGAGAGATTAAAGCTCAGTCACAGAGTGTGCACAGCCAGACACTGGTGAGGCTAAGAGAGGAAAGCTTGGGGCCTAACTTCTCAAAACTACACTGAAGACATGATGAGAACCAGTTGACAGGAACCGTTAGAAGCATGCCACAGCAGAACTGGCTTGTGCTCCATGCCAACTGCACCCTCCTCTCTCTGCACTCATTTCAGGCAGTGCAGGCTTGAGGCAGAAAAATCCTTATCTTCAGTAAAAATAAGGATTGGAAAAAAAAATCTTTGGTAGTTTTGAAGGAAGGGGTGGGTAAGGCTTGGGTATATAGCAGATACAAACTTATTTTCAAAGGGAGGTGGCTGACAGCAAAACCCTAGACAGAGCTGGGTGCTCATCCTCACCATAGGCTCAGGGGTCTGGACAGAAGGAGAAACATCTTCTGAGGAAATAGGCTGTATAGTTTCCATGGTGGCCACAGAAAGGTGGGTGAGAAGCAGGAAGATACCAAGTTTGAATAAAAATGTAGCACAGACTTAAATTGGTAAAAACAGTCAATAGTCAACATAACAAGGTAATGTATATACAATAGAAGATAAAGCTGCCCAAGGCCTATCTATGAGAAAATAGACTATAGAGTGTACATAAAATCATTCCATTAAAAATAACTATGATGTATAAGCACACAGAGAAAAAATATCTGAAAGTGCAAGCAACAAATAGTTAATAGTAGCTATCCTTGGGGAATGACATGAAAAGGGGAAAAAAACTTTTTTTTTGAGGCAGGCTTCACTCTAGTCCAGGTCAACCTGGAACTCAATGTGTAGCCCAAACTGACTCACGGTGATCCTGCTACCTCAGCTTCCCAAGTGCTGGGCACACCCAACTTGAGAAATTTTAAAGTATTTTATTTACACATGTGCCACTTTGTGCATCTGGCCTTATGTGGCTAATGAGGATTCAAACCAAGGCCAGCAGGTTTTGTAAGAAACTGTCTTTAACCAGTAGGCCATGTCCCTAGCCCAAGAAATTTCTATTATATGCTATACTGTTTCAAAAGATAGCCGGCTCAAGCTGAGAAGATGACTCAGTGGTTAAATATGCTTGCATGTAAAACCTACTGACTGAGTTCATTTCCCCAGTACCCACATAAAGCCACACATACAAAATGATGCATGCGTTTGGATTTCATTTGCAACAGAAAGAGGCCCTGGTTCTCTCATGCCCTTCCTTTCTCTTTTCCCTCCACCCCCCCCCCCAAAAAAAAGAAAATTAAATTACATAGACTCCTAGGCTGGAGAGATGACTCAGATGTTAAGACTAGTTACAACTTAAGCATAAAAGCCTCTTAGGCTAGGCTGGATACTGCCAAGTTTGACTCCCCAGAACCCACATTTAAAATGGTGTGGGGGCTGGAGAGATGACTCAGTGGTTAAGGCACTTGCCTGAAAAGCCTAAGGACCTGAGTTCAAGTCCCCAGTACCTACATAAAGCCAGATGCACAAGGTTCGTCCATTCTCTTTCTCTGTATCTGCTTCTTTCTCTCTCCCTTTCTCTCTCATAAATAATTTTTTTTGATGGTCATGGCTGTAACCCCAGTGGGGAGTGTGGAGATAGGAGAATGGCTGGTGCTTATTGATAGACAGCAACTCTAGGTTGAAGCAGAGACAGTAACTAGAGAAAACTATGTGGATGAGTGGATGACAGCCAATGTTCTCCTCTGGCCTTTGTACACATGTGCATGGAGTACACACATCTGCATATACATCTGCATACCTTCCACAACACACTACACATACTCTCTATACACCACACACACGGGTTATGTAGGCCTTTATAGTTAAAATTCTGTGTGTTTATGCTAGGAAATGTAACTCAGGTTACAAAATAAGCTAAACACACACTATCACTGAGCTACACTTAGCCCCTAAACCAAAACTTTAGAAAACAATATATGAAGTAGGATGGAGCTGGGATTTATAGGCAGAAGATGCAAGCTTGCCCTCTTGCTAGACAGGACTGATGGCTGGTGAGGGGCTTGCCAGCAGAGGGCACCCATCCATGCTTCCTCCTTTGTGGTTACTGTGCACTGCTCTATACTCTATACTCTTGCTCCCTGTAAACTTGCATTACAGTGGAGTGCTGCTCTAGAAAGACAGATAGATGCCCAGTCCTTATTGGTCCCATCTGAGGGATGGGTGTGGCAACAGGTCTGCTAGAATGAGGATGAGCCACAGGTTAAGAGTAAAGGGATGTGGTTCCCAAACCAATATGCCAGTCCTCAGGATCCCGGTTTTCAATGAGCTGGCAGGAAGTTCTCACTGCCTAGTAGCAGCCTCGCATTCAATAAATTCCTTCTATCAGCCTATAGGGTGAGATATGGCTCTGCCTTATCAACTATGCTTAGTAATTTTAGAAGGATGAAAATTCTAAGCAAGGAGACAGAAAATTGTATTTGTACAATACAATATTTGTATTTGTTGTATTGGTATGTTCCTGTTGTGACGGTCATGCAGCTCCAGAGACAGCCCCACCCCCTTGAGTGGGAGGTGTCTATCTAGAACTAAAACCGAGGTGCTAAAACTAATTGGTCAGATATAAACCAATCAGCTGTCTCTCTGACTCACCTGGGGAAAACTTAAATTAACTTTCCTAGAAGAAAGTGCTCTATTCCCCACATGGCAAGCTAGCAGAACGACTTCTGAATCTCCTGGCCTTAGAAAGGTAAGGCCTACCCTACCCCAGCTAGCTAATGTCTGGGGTAGGGGAAGGCTCTAGATTTTTCCCTCATGAACCTCTCCTCATGATGGGAGCCCTCTGTTATCTTTTCTTTTTCTGCTTGTTTAGCTGAACAGCATAAGTTCCATTAAACTCTCTGACATGTGTTTTCCCCACACTTGTGGCTGGAGAACTCTGTAACTCCCCATGTTCCCTTAAATAATATGATTTTATGAACCTCACAGACCACGTGATGACTGGGCAGCTTTCCTATCCAATTCCCCCTTCCCTTAATTAATTAATCTAGAATAAATGTGATAAAAATACTTATTTCTGTCCCTATGTATAATTCTTTTGCATTAGAGGACATGAACTTTGTGGGGAAATGCAGTGGTAAAAACCCAGATATAGCTGTGCCAAAACTTCCCCGTTACACTATGTAGTCAGATCTCAAGTGGCAGCAACTCTAGAGACACAGTGGAAAAGAAATGAAGAAAAAAAGCAACGATAGGGATTTATGAATAATCAAGGGAAAACAGAACCGAATGAGATAGCACAGTCAAGGTTTGATACCCATTTTGATCTTCAGAAAACTGAGCCCTAGTATATACCAGAGGAAAACAGTTAAAAAAAAAAAAAAGATTGAATTGATGTTATCTATAGGGTTCTAGACCACAGATCAAGATCCAGTGTAGCAAGATGACAAGAATTAAGTAACATGCAAAAATGAAACAGATCAATGCTAACCAGGGTTTTGCTGCTGGTGGCTGGCTTCTCAAAGCACTTGGGAAGCCACAGGAAAAAGGGAGGGAGAAGGAGGGAAGGAGAATGGGATAGAGAAAGGGAGAGAATTTAGAACCATACAAACCTTCTGACTAAAGGGTGACCTATGCTCCTGACTTTAACCAAGGCAAGTTACTTTAGGGTTGCATTTCATCATCTGTAAGATGGGGCTAATCGAGTCGTGGTAATATTAAGAAGCAGGGATAATATACATAAAATTTGTCATTCCTCTCCACATAGGCTGAGGTAGATTAAATATCCCCGTATTCAAAACACTTGGAATGTCTTACAAATAGTAGATGTTAACCAGGTCTTAGGGGTGAAGGCCTATAATCCTAGCTACTGGGAAGCCTGAGAAAGGACAAGTCAAGGGCTCCCTGTCTACACAGCAAATTCAAAGATAGTATATGCAAGTTAGTGAGACCCTTCTCAAAAATGAAAAAGGGGGCTGGAGAGATGGCTCAGCGGTTAAGGCACTTGCCTCCAGTGCCTAAGGCCCTGGGTTCAATTCCCAGGACCCACATAAGCCAGACCCACAAGGTGGTGGCCCTGGTGCCCCCCCCCTCTGTGTGTGTGTGTGTCTGTGTCTGTGTGCGCCCCTCTCTCTCTCTGTATCTCTCTGCTTGAAAATGAATATTTAAAAATAAAATAAAAATGAAAAAGGGTTGTAGATGAAGCTCCATGGCAGAGAGCTTGCCTTGCATTGTTCAAGGCCCAGTCCAATACCTAGTATTATAGCAAAATGAGTGTGAACTCACTGCCCCCCCCATATTCATTGTGACATTCTGCAGACATTTGTTGGCCTCAGATGGCCAGAGCTTTGAAGTTCTGTGAGACAAAAGGATTTGCTTTAACTGTGATAAGGAAGTTAGGAAAAGATGAGGGAGGATTATCTGAACTTCCTGCAATCATTTGTAAATGTGTGTTGCTAGGTGCTTGTAATTTACATGTCTAATGTCATGTACACATCTCTGTGCCCTACTATAAAATCTCTTTGTAACCGGGATTCGGGGCCAAGACTTCTCTAAGCTTGGACCCCTAGGCGTAAAATTAAACTCCCCTCTCTTCTTGCTGCAAAGGCTTTTTCTGTTTGTCGCTGAGTATTTCTACAACAATAGCACAGGGCATATGTTGGGGAGCAGCAGTATAGACCTGGAATTGATAAGCTCTTCTCTACATTCTGACTCAGTTGTTTAAACTATCATTACCTCTTACCTGAAATCATGCAGCTTCATCTAAATGGCTACCCAGTCCTTTTCCTTCTATAATCTTCTCCACAGCTCATAGTCTGGTGACATCATTGCTTAGAACTCCTTGTCCTCAGGGTAAATCACCACAAGTTCCTTAGAGACAAGGGCTTGTGGTCATGATAACCTCTTGTGATAGTTTGAATAGATGTCCCCCAATAGAACTGATTATAATTGTGAATTGTCTCCAGCCTACTTGCTGGAGGAGGTGTCACTTTGGCCTGGCCTCCTGGGGTCTGGCCCTGAGGTATTTCTAAATTGAATGCAAAATACTAGGGATACATATGCAAAAGAGCAGCCAGAACTCAAGTGTGGCAATCCTGCTGTTTTGTGAGTCAGTGTGTTACAGTGTGCTTGCTTGCTTCTGGAGGTGCTGGGCCTCGATTTCTGCTGAGATCTGTGTAAGGGGGCCAGCCTTTCCTTAACTTCCCCTGGATCTGTTATTTCAATAAATACTTTCCTCCCCAAAATTGTGCCTGGTTTGGAGATTCATCCCAGTGGTGTGTGGCTGACTACAACACCTCTATTACCACCATGAGGCCTGGCATAGAGCAAAGTACTTAATAAATGTGTACTTTTTGTTATTTCATTCATCTCTCATAGGCTCTTTATAAAGATTACTTCCTTATCTTCCAAGGATTCAGACATTCAGAAAATCATGGTACCTTCGCAAGGTGTCTTTTTCCATCCTGTTCATAAAAGCCTATGTTATCAAATGTACCACTAGACTTCATGGATGCTGTCACCTAGGCCAATCACAAAGTAGTCGCTAAGACCTTATCTTTGACTCCTGTAACAATCACTTTAAGCATCTAGAATAGGGCCTGAACCAAAGAGCTTTAAGTGTACCCATCAAATAATTAATGTTATCTTACCCTAATCCAGAGGCTGGACATGTGTGCCCCTTGCTTGTTATTTTGGGTAGTCCTTGAACTTATCCTTGAAGTGGCTGGACATAAAGACTGGGCAGAATAATCAAATAACGAAATATAAACATAAATTATATATATACTTAGGCAGAAGAAAACTACCTGGCGATGGGTTTAATAAGAGCAATATTTCAGATATGTAATCACAACACTCAGGAAACTGAGGCAGAAGGCTTATCATGAGTTTAAGGTCAGCCTGGGTTAGAGAACCTATCTCAAAGTAATAATCGTACTTTCAGTATGTGCCAAGTACTATTCTAAATGCAATTATATTTATGAACTCATTTTATTTTCATCATACACAGATGTTAGTAGCATGATGAGAAGTACCACAGGATAAGAGTTAGGAATGCTAGAGCTGGAGAGATGGCTCAGCAGTGAGGGTACTTGCCTGCAAAGCCAAGCTCAATTCCCCAGTACCCACGAAAAGCCACATGCACAAGGCAGCACTTGCATCTGGAGTTCGTATGCAGTAGTTGGAGGCCCTGGCATGCCCATTCTCTTGCTCTTTCTTAAATAATTATTTAGCACTACAAAAAAAAAAAAAAAGTAAAGAGAAAGAAAATCTGCAAAGATCACAGAGCTGTGACAGAAGAGCTTAACCTCAGGAAGCATTCTTTCTGAATCATCTTAAGAATCCACACGCTAGATCACAGACACTAACCCACACAGATAAATAAAGGACTAAAGCAACAGGCATTTGAATGAGACATTAGAGAGCCTATGTAAAATCAATGTCATGCCCTGGAAGCAGGCTTGAAGTACATCACAGAGGAGACATGTCTACTGCAAATGTGTCTCTCAATTTGTGTCCCTGACAAAGACTCTGCAGCCCAAGACAAGATTAACAATGCTGAGATGAACTTCAATAGCCCAGTCCTCCCTGTTGATCTCTCCTACCCTGAAGTCAGCAGCCTGGAAAGGAACATCTCCACCGTGTCAAAGGGCAGTCTCCAGCTTTAGCCTAGCCCTACTCCAGATCAGCCCAGTTAGAATATAGGAGACTATGGGCCAGGCATGGTGGCGTACGCCTTTAATCCCAGCACTTGGGAGGCAGAGGTAGGAGGATTGCGGTGAGTTCAAGGCCACCCTGAGACTACATAGTGAATTCCAGATCAGCCTGGACTAAAGTGAGACCCTACCTCAAAAAACAAAAAAAAACCAAAACAAACAAACAAAAAAAAAATAATATAGGAGACTACACAAATAAAAGTTTGAACTCTAAAGAATCAGCAATTTATGAGTCAACCAGATGTAAGTATTCTGTTTGGCCTTTTTGTCTCTTAAGCCAAGCTGGCCAATCCACACAACAGCCAATTAATTTTTTTCAATAAGCTTTGCCTATTTTGGAGACTGGCTTCCTTTATCTCTACTCTTGCTCTGCACTCTATGTTTCTGCACACGTTTATTCACTAGTGCCAGCTATAAAACTCTCTATATGCTAGTGCCTGCTAGACTGGTGTGTGCAAATGACGAGGTAGGAACCGAATGAGCTCAGAAGCAGAAAAAATTTATTGCCACGGACTTGCAAACTAATCAATTAGGGACACAACCAGACTTGGGAGCTGGGACTGTGTCCCCAAAGTGTTGGCTAGCAGGCTTTTTAAAGAGAAAAACTGCAAATGGGCTCTGGCCAGCGGCCCAAGGGAGGAGTTGGGGAATCTTTTAACAGGATTGGTCAGGTCCAGGTGAGGAGATGTCCTGGGGGTCCACTCTTAGGAACTAGTGGTCTCAGAATCAGGATGTTGGCAAACTGCCATGGTGACTTTAACAGGATTGGTTAGACCCAGGGGTGGGGTAGGGTAGCAGGGACTTGCAGTTACAGTAGCAGCTAGAACAATAGTACATTAGTCAATTTGACATGGTTGTTGAGGAAACTACAAACAGGTAGGTTTTTTTGACCTAGGTACTGGGGGAAACTAGGAGGTGATTGGTTGGGTTGGGGGCCCAGGACAGTTGGCAGTTTTTCCTGGAACAAAGGGTTACAGAGAAGTCATAACAGTTAACAAAATGGAGGTCCTCTGGCCAACCCTAGCCCTTCAGTGCCAGCTGACTCTGGCACTAGAATATAGATGGAGGTACTTTCCGTATGGTGGTGGCAGCTTAGAATCTTAGTTTGTTTCATCAAATGAAGCACCAGTTCCAACTCCTTCCTTTTGCCTTCTTCCTCTCCACTCCTTTTGACATTCTATCTCCTATGTCTATTCTTTAGCAGTTATTCTAGCTAATAAACTCCATTTTATAACATTTACTTTTCCCCCAAATATAAGACCCTCCAATTTTTATCCTAATCACCTTGACTTAGATGCCATTGTCCAGTATTCTGCATTTCCCACTTGTACCAGCATTATCACCAGTTATCTTTGGTGTGCCTTCACACATGATTTCTATCCTAGCTCACTGAACATCATCCATGCTTTGTTCTAGTCTGTGATAATGTCAACATTTTCAATATTGAAGAATCAGCTTGTACATCCATTTGCTCTTATTTTTACTCATTTCTCTATTTCTTGGGTATTATTTCTGAACAAAGCTATCTGCCTTGGAAGTTCAGCTATTTCTGAATCTTTAGAGTTGTGCTGGCTTCTAGAGACCAACTGGAGGCATGACCAACTATCACTTTAAAATCCCTCCTTACAGCTTGGGGGCCAGACAGGTAGCCTAAATTTGGACTGCAAGTCCTTCCATCCATTACTAAGGTTGAGATGGTCCCTTTCTATGTTGTAGTTTATTTCTATCCATCTTTACACTGAGGGCATGTGGCTGGTTGTATGTGGTAACTTGCTAAATTCCTTTTATTTAATTTTCATATTCCTTAGAAAAGCTTCAGATCTGATATGGCAATAATTCTGAATAAACACTGGCTTTATTGGATACCTGCCAAAATTTCAATCTCTGCTTGGTTTTGAAGATTAGGTTTCTTGTTTTTTTTTTTCCTCCAGCAATGTATTCATAAGTATTTTTTATAGAGTTGGGGGTGTAGTTCATTGATAAGAGTGCTTCCGTAACAGGTGTAAAGCCCTGGGTTCAGCCCCTACCAACATCAGGGAAAAAAGTATTTTTAAAGTATTTACCTAGAATACTACTTCCTTCTACTGAAAGGGCTTTTCAGAAATCTAATCCACCATACCACCAATAATCAAAGCCTGAATTTTTTTTTAAAGGGGGGCAACACTCATCTTTAAAAGGACTGAAATAGGGCTGGAGAGATGGCTCAACTGTTAAGGCACTTGGGTTTGATTCCCCATTCCCCATGTAAAGCGGGATACACAAAGTGACGCATGCATATGGAGTTTGTTTTCGGGCGATAGAGGCCTGGATTCTCATTCATTCTCACTCCCTCTCTCTCTCTCTGCAAGTAAATAAAAAAAAAAATTAAGGACTGAAGTAAAGGCAAATGAGTTAAGTTACTAGAACATGAACAGGTATTCTTATTTCTTTTCCTCAGGTAGAGATGTTATGTCATTCAGACCATTTGCCCATTAGCCCTGGAGACTTCAAGGAAAGATAGCAAGACAGAAACCCCTAGTGTCTTCATAGATATGGAAAAGCCTGTTTTTCTCAACAATGAGAAGAGAGAAGCAAGCTTAGCACTCACAGGCTAGTGTGGCATAAATGCTCACAGCTCCTACAACTAGAGCAACATGGGTAAAGCTCCTGATTGAACCCTGCTCATGAATGGCCAGCCCCAGTCACTACATATGACATAAAAGAAAAACACAAAGTCTCAGTGATACAAACAGATCAAAGCAATTGTTTTTATTGTCATTTTACTTACCTCTTCCTCTCAGCTTTCTCTCATGTCTGCCAGGAAATTCTGGGTGGAGCATCCAAACTAACACTTTACATAGCACAGGGAGATGGCAGGAAAGTCTAAGTTCAAATTCATGGCTGGAGAGATGGCTCAGCAGTTAAGTCACTTGCCTACAAAGCTGACAACCCAGGTTCAATTTCCTAGTACCCACACAAAGTCAGATACACAAAGTGGCACATGCATCTGGAGTTTGCTTACAGCAGCTTGAGCACTATCTACATGATATGTAGGATAAGGAGTTATACTACTCAGATGGCACAGGCCACCCTCTCCATACTACAGCAAACACTAAGCATGCAATTCCTTTGAAGTATACATTGTTTCCAATATGAACTATCTTCCTATGGTTACCATCACCACTTATTATCTATAGCCACCATGAAACTAGTATCACTGCCAATGGAAATTAGTCAATCACTCAGTGTCTCAAGTTAGTTATGGGCTGGGGAGATGGCTCAGCAGTTAAAGCCTGCAAATCTGGGTCTGACTCCCTATTATCCACATAAAGCCAGACACACAAAGTAAAATTGGTGCATGTATCTAGGGTTTGCAGTAGCTAGAAGGCCACACTCACAAATAACTGACCATATCCCTCACATAACCTGGCTCATTTCACAAGGTTTCAGATTCCTACCTACTGAATCAATTTCAAAAAGGGAACACAAAACCTGTGGTTCAGGGCCTTGTGCCTGCTAGGTAACCACTCTAGCACTGAGCTACAGGCACACCTCAAAGGCTGAAGTTTTATTTGAGATGGGATCTTGCAATGATGCTCTAGCTGGCTTGAAACTCATTATATAGCCAGGCTAGTCTCAAACTTTTTTTTTTTCTTTGAAGTAGGGTCTCACTCTAGCCAAGGCTGACCTGGAATTCATTATTTAGTCTTAGAATGGCCTTGAACTCATGGCGACACTCCTACCTCTGCCTCCCGAGTGCTGGGACTAAAGGCCTGTGCCACCACACCTGGCTCAAACTTTTGACAATCCTTCTGGCTCAGCCTCCAAAGTGCTGAGATTACAAACATGTTCCACCCCACCCAGCTTTGGAATCCATATTTTCAATAAGCAACATAAGCAATTCTCATGTACTGGCTCAGGTCTATAAAGCTAGGACTACTTGGTTTATAAATATCACTGTGCAAAGAAGCTACTTTTCTTCAGATATAAAAATAGACAAAATGAGAATGATACTGAAAGACTGGTCCATAGTTCTTTGATGAGATGTTTTCACTTTATAACAGTCCAACAAGAAAGAACAAGTGATTAAATGAGGCCACAGCTTTGAGGCATCAAAGTACACCATACCAACACCCATTTAAAAAAATAAAATAAAAACCTTGTTCAGGCCTATTGTTAATCTTATTTTTTGTTGTTGCTAATTGCAATTTTTAAACACATCCAGAAAAATTCAATTGTAACAGATTTAAGAGCATATGAACAATTTCTTGATAGATTCTGAAGGTTCGAAGGCTTTCTAATGTCAATATGAGTAAGAAGAATCAAGAGGCTTCAAAACCATTACAAAGGCAGTGTCAAGAGCCTTGGCAGAAAGCTCAGTGTGGTAGCTTACAGAGCACACCTATTATCTCAGCACTCTATGTTGGAGAGGCAAGAGGATTGCCACAAATTCCAGGCCTACCAGTTTTTTGTTTTTTTTTTTAAAGGCTTTCCAAGATAAGGCCTCATTCTATCCCAGGCTGACCTGGACTTCACAATGTAGTCTCGGGCTGGCCTCGAACTCACAGTGTTCTTCTTACCTCTGCCTCCTGAGTCCTGGGATTAAAAGCACAAGACCCCGCACCAGGCAGACCAGTACAGATAGCTATTTAACACCTCATTTTAGATACATACACAACTATTTATAACTATTTGAGACAGGGTCTTGCCATGTAAGTCAGGCTGGCCTCAAATGAGTTATCCTCTTGCCTCTGCCTCCTGAGTGTTGGAATTGCATGTGTGCACCACAAACCCCTCAATCTATCTTTGAATAACATCTGTCTATAGCCAAATGTGATGGTACACACCTGTAATCCTGGCACTGGGAAGCTGGAGGCAGAAGAACTAAGGCCAACTTGTGATACATGGCAAGATGGTGTCTCAAAAAAAGGCGAGCCCAGTGTGGTGATGCATACCTTTAGTCCTAGCACTAGGGAGGCAGAGGCAAGTAGATTGCCGTAAATTTGAGGCCAGCCTGAAACTACAGAGTGAGTTCTAGGTGAGCCTGGGCTAAAGTGAGACACTACACCTCAAAAAATAACAGAGAGAGAAAGAAAATGTATCAAAGTTCTTACCTACATAAGATTCTCATGGATCAGATCCATCTGCTTAGTTCTCTAAATTTAACCTCTCCAACAATGCCATAGGGTTTGCATCTAGCTCAATGCTGGTGAATAATTAATAGAATGAAAATAAAATGCTGACCAATACACAGGATGAAGACAATCCCTACAGTTTCTCTTTGGAATACTTCATTCTCGGGTAAGACTGCAGTGTAAACCCAAACCAAGCTGCGGCTACTGAGCTTCCGTGGACTCACTCATCCTGGAAAGTTCTCACATCCAAGTACTACTTCAACAAAATAGTCAGGGACTATCATTAGGAACAGCTAAGTGTTTTTAAAGATTTGGTTACTCAGAAAACATTTCACATAAATTTTCTTGAGGTTTTAAAATTATATGACAGAACATATGGTTAGGGGGGGAGGGGGAGAAGAGTCTTCCCATAGGTCTGAATCCTTGGCCCTGCAGTGAAGGCAATTCCTAAGTGAAACATTATGTACCTGTTACCCACCCGCAGAATTTGGTAGGGTGTCTTGTCAAATAGCCCAGTCCATGATAGCTGGAGAAGCCAAGATGATGGCCTTGTGATTAGTGCTTACATGTATATTCCTTTGAAGTCTAGATTCTTTATTTATTAGGATGGCTAGCTTCAATTCTTCAATGTGTTAAATTCAAAAGGACCATCTAGTGCAGAAAGATTTCCTCAATGTTAGTCTTGTCAAGCAATGCACAAGAACCCCAGAGACTATGGAAGCCACTGATTCTTCACCCCAGTCTCCTTTCTGAGTTAGCAATGCTCCCCATGCTCTATTGCAGCCACATTCACGTTCAAAAAATCTTCAGCAGAAAAGAATGTTCACATGTAATTAAAAATAATATTGCTTGATAAGAGTTGGGACTCAGCTCAAAATAAACCCATCCTGGTATAACTTCCTTCTGGTTTTCTGGAAAGATAAAGAACACTGATACTTAAGGAAGTAACCAAGAAGAAAAGAGGGAAGAAATACAGCTTGAAGAAACGACACAGACCTCCTACATACACACTTTAAAAACTTTATTTATATAAAAAACCCATTTGTTTTTAAAAGCATTAACAAGACAGAAAGAAAAAGAGAAAAGGTATGGAGCAGAAGACATGCCCCTTAGTAGTGTTCGGTGGGAAGGTGGGATTTTTGGTTTTTTTTGGAATTGAATGTTTAGTGTTTTTATAAATGAAGGAGGAAAAACAAAACAGTCAAAGGTCCCCAAAGCCCATGGCTATTCTATTACCCACACCCCACCGAGAAAAAAGAGCACCAGGAGGAGCAGAGAAGGACAAGAGAAACCTAAAGTGGAGCCCGATCTGAATTGGGGAGGTTCCCCTGTGCAGTGTGCTCTGAGCATCACAGAGAGCAAAAGGCTCCTTTTTGCCAAAAAGGATGGATGGGAACAGGAAGAAATGAGAGGGAGGAGGTAAATCAGGAGTTTTAATGCTTAGGGAAGGAAGGGGGCTGGTGGGTTGTGCACTCTTCTCCTACCCCATAGCCTCAATGTATTAGGGAAGAAAGGGATAAAGAATTCCAGTTGCAATGAAGAGAGCTTTTAGATTAAGGGGAGAAGCCAATAAGGACAAGAGTTTAAAAAAAAAAAAAATCAACCCTCACAGCAGCTGATTTCTCTAGTCCAACCTGCATTATCCACTACAGTGAGTGAGAGGGCATTATGGGTGTGAGAGAAGGACTGAAGAGAACCCCTCTACCACCTATAACACCCTCAGAGATGATTGGTAATTCTGGGCAACTCAGGAGTGAGAGTCACACCACTGACTCCTGTCAGTTTCAATGAGACTTCTCAGGACACTTCTACAAATCCCAACCACAAACCTTTGAGCAAAAACTTGCTATGGCTACACCAATCCCAACAGAACTTGAGGCTCTCTAGGTCTCTCTTCTCAGCTACTGAGGGTCAACAGTGGATAAGAAAACAACAAAATCTAACTTGCAAAATCATGAGAAATGAGACTGCAGAGGCCAAGAAAGGCACATGGAAGGGACGGAGAAGATGCACCCCAGGCCGAAGGCACAAAGAAGAGGCAATGCCAGGGCGATCCCCACCTTGTCAGGGCAAAGGGAAAAGAGTTATGTACATCAAGTCCTGTAGTTGGCCAACAAATCCAGGGAGGAGGAGAGGAAGGACAGGCCTGGAAGGAAAAGGAGAAATGGGGCAGGGGGGAAGCCAGCTTTGAAGCTTCCTGCCAGTTTTAGACTAACCGATTCATGTACATTCCTTTTAGTTCCTCCTAGAGGTTCCTCTTCTTCCCAAGACAGCTTTCTGCTTCTTCTTAACCAAAAGTCTTGCATGGCATTCTCCTCTTTATACAAATGGTCAAGTCAAGTTAGCAGATTTATCATACGGTAGGAGAGGAGTGTTGGAGGGTTAAGGACAGCCTCGGTAAGGGGCAGCAGCAGCCCAAGGTTGGCCTGAGGTTGGCTGACCAAAGAGATGGAGTCTGTAGGTCCTTTGTGGTCCCTGCCTCGGAGAAGAGGAAGCAAGGGTTCTCGATCCCAGTTTTAAGGAGACAGACCTTCATGTACTTGAGGGCCCTTGCAGGTGGAATGTGCCAATACTGCTGGCCTTCTTGGCTTCCAAAACAGCCAGTGGAATAAGGGAAGAACTCACACTTCCCATTCTCCAAAAGAAATAAAACATCCCTTCCCCACCAGGAAAACAGTCTCAGAAACATCAGTTTGTCAAATTGCTGAACAGTGTAGATACAGCTTGTAACATTCTGTTCTTCCGACAACTTCCAGTGAAGACTTCCACTCTCTCCCTCCCTCCACACAAGACCAAGAGTTCCAGGGAGAGTTGGCAAAAAGAGCTAATCTGCAGCAATTTCCCAAAATATGCAAATAAATGAATCAGGTTTTTTGGGCAAAAGTGGAGGTGGGGATGGGAGGACAGGACAATTAAACTTGAGTGGAAAAAGTTGAGAGTTGATGGAATGAAGGCAGCCACTTGGGGCTACAGGGGCAGGAGGCAGCCTGGCAGTTGGCACAATAGTCCAGCGAAGAAAGGGAAAAATCATCAGTCCATTTCACCACCAAAAAATAAAAGTATGTATATATATATTATAAGCCCAGGTGGAGCAGACAGAGTGGTGCTAAATCTTCTGCTGTAAGGGAAAAAGAGAAAGGATGTTAATAAGATTAAGATCTAAAGAAGAAGAAGAAGAAGAAGAAGAAAAGGAAGTTGAGCGAATCTGAAGGAAGGAAAGCAGCCCAGTGGACAATTATCACCAGCTGCATGTCCCAGCTTTGAAAAGGTAATAATCTCAGAAGCAGAACCCCTGAGCCCCACACAGCTAAGACTGCCCCAGGCCAGGTCAGATCAGTATGATTGGCAAACTGCTGGCACATAGGAGCCTCCTTTCTCAGGACCAGCTTGGGAGTGACTGGAGGACATACCATGGGGGGATAAGACACTTGGTCCCCCTCATCATCCAAAACCAACTCATCCAACTCTTCCTGCAGAGATTCCTGCCCCTCGTCCTGCTGTGAACACATGCAATTTGTTAGTATGAAGTCAAGTAAGAACATCCTGAGTGTGTGCCAGACCTAGGGAAAAATCCCAAAATTTTGACAGCTCAAACACACACTGTAAAAGAGGAGCCAAACATCCATAAAGAGACAGGGGTAAGAACAGGATGATGTATGAAAACAGATTAGTTAGTGTTAGTCATACCAGTGACACCTTTACAGACAGACTTCCTCTTTCCAGTGTGACCAATGCAGAATAATTTCTCAAAGACACCCATAGGGTGGGTCAAAACCCATACTTTTCCTGAAAATATCTGAGAAAAGGTTGCTCTTTTTCTTTTTTCTCCCCACCCCATTACATAAATCATGCAGACTTCAAAATAGAACTAGCCTTAGACACAGAACAATTTCTAAGAATTTACCATCAGGGGTGTTCCCTTCAATGGCTCCATATCACTCAGATCCCCAGACCGATCCAGTGTTCTGTTGTGGTCCCCTCTCTCATTCAGTGTGGAATAGTTATTATCTAGTAACAAAAAAAAGAAGAAAAAAGTGCACAGGAACAAGAGAGTCCCTTTTAGTATAAAATAGATGTGAATTAGGCACCTCTGTTGGGAAAGTGGCTTTGTCAAATGAAATGATCCAAAAAAAACAGTTAAATCTTTAATACTTCAAGAGAACCTGAATGTAATGGAAATAATATGTAGGGAATAATACATATGAAATGACCAGGGTTAGAGATGTAGCTGGGTGGTAGAGTGTGTGGCACTGGATTCAATTTCTACTACTACAAAAACAACAACAAAAAGCCTTCAGAGTATGACCTATGGTAGGAAGGTCATTCTGGAGCATGGAAGTGAAGAGAGCGAAGGATGCTGCAACAGGAGGATCGACAAAGGAGAATAGGACCAGAGTTTAGCTTGTGGAGACAAACAGAATTTAAGACAGTAAATGGAAAGGACATTCCAGAAGAAGGTATTATATAAGCAAAATTTTAAAATAATGCAGAATGTGCTAGGTGTCATGGTTGACAACCTATAATTTCTACACTTTGGGAGGTAGGAAGAGGAGAATCAGGAGTTTAAGCTTATCCTCAGCTACATATTGAGTTTGAGGCCATTGCTACATAAGAAACCATATCTCACAAAACTAAAGCAAAAAAATTAAGTAAAGTAACACATAATGCAAAGATACAAACAGTGGTAGGATGGAAAATCAGGAGTTTAAGGTCATTCTTAGCTACAGAGCAAGTTCAAGGCCTAGACTGTGAGGCCTGGCCTCAAAAAACAAACCCAAACCCAAACAGAATATCAGGTAGATCAGCTAGACTGACATAGAGCACTGAGAGAGGAGACAAGGATGGAGATTGAAGCAGACTGTGATAGACCTAAGAAGACTTTCCAAGAATGAATGTGGTAAGAGGATTATGAGTTCAGTACCAACCTCAGCTACTTGTGAAAATGTGGAAAAAGTTTTACTGTATTTCCATACATCCTTTCAAATGAATGAGCTTCTGGGATGGTTAACAGCAAGGGTGTTGGGGGGGGGGGTACAAAGACACAGAGAGTATACACTGGGAATGGTGATTATACTTGTAATCCACTAGGGAAGTAGGGGCAGGGTGATGAGAAGTTCAAGATCATCCTCAGCTGCATAGTGAGTTCAAGGCCACCCTGGTTGCCAATGTCTGGAGAGGGGAAGAAAACTACAGTGTGCACAGTTCTACTTATCCCAACCAATTCAATACTATTTCACATCATGAAACAGGAATTAATTACCTACCTAATGGTCTTGTGTTTGATCCCATATTGCTCATTTGAATTTCTTCCCGGTCAGGTTTCTTATCTATACGGAATTAGAAAATTATCCAAGTCAAAATCTAACATATCAAAGCCTATACATATGATCCCTTTCTTTCTGGTCTGTCCTTCCTTCACTACTTAGTACCCACTAAGTGCCAAACACTAATCACAACCCTACAGTTGTTAACCAAGCTTTCACAGGACTTGGATCCCTGTCCTATACATTCTAATATAACAAACACTTTGATCTAAGCAAGCAGTTTTTAAAAATTATTTGGTCTCAAAGCCCCTTTCTTTGCAGGCTTTTATTTGGCAGGAGTTGGGCGGGGTGGGGAAGGGGGGAATGTGTGTTTATATGTGAGTGCTGGAGGCCTTGGTAAGGCCTCATCTTCTACCTTATTTGAGGTAGTCTCTTATTCATCACTATATACTTGCATTCTCCAGGCTAGTTGGCCCATAAGCTTCTAGCAGATTTTCCCGTCTCCACCTCTCGTCTTGCTATACACACCCTGGGGTTACAGATGCATGCATGCTACAGTGTATGTATGGCCTTATAAGGGTTCTGACCTTGGCTACTCACACTTTATCCATCTTTCCAAACCTCCATTTAAACCTTTTGTAGCTCAGTGGTGGTTAGAGCAATTGCTACAATATCTAAAGGTCTGGGTTTAATCCCCAGCACAAGAAAAAGAAAAAATTTATTCAAGCATGATTCTGAAATGTCATGGCATTGGTCACCCACAAGGTTCAGGACTGGAGCAATGGCTCAGAGGTTAAAGGTGCTTGCTTGCAAAGCCTAAAACCCTGGAGTGGATTTCCCAGTACCCACGTAAGCCAGATGCATAAAGTGGTGCATACACCTGAAGTTTGTTGGTAGCTGTAGGAGGCCCTTACACCCTTCATCCTCTCTCCCTCTCTCCTCCCTTACTCTCTCAAATAAATATTTTTTAAAAAATACTGGTTCACAAAGCTATGCAAATATTGCAAAAGTTAGTGCATTTTTATCATGCATACATTTTTTTTTTCTTTTCGCCTGATGTCTGTCTCCCACTCTCTTGTGTGTGTGTGTGTGTAAAAACATGCCAGGTCCTCTTACATATATTGTTAACATTTTTATTTATTGATTTATGTGTGCGCACGTGTGTTGCCACTGCAAACAACCTCAGATGCATATGCCACTTTGCATCTGGCTTTATGTGGATCCTGGGGAATAGAATTCAGGCCAGCATGCTTTGTAAGAAAGGACCTTTAACTGATGAGCCATCTCCCCAGCCCCTATATATACATTTGTGTGTGTGTGGTTGTTTTTTTTTCAAGATAGGGTCTCACTCTAGCCCAGGCTGACCTGGAACTCACTCTGTAGTCCCAGGCTGGCCTCAAATGCATGGCAATCCTCCTACCTCTGCCTCCAGAGTTCTGGGATTAAAGTCATGCAACACCATGCCTGGCTTACATACACTTTTTTCAGTCACATTCATATTATCAGATATTTCATTAGAAAGGTCTTTTTAAGTATTGGGAAGCTACTAGGCTCAAAGAGGCAGATGAAATTTTTTTAAGATTATAACTTTTTTTGTTTTGGGGTTTGTGGGTGTGATACATGTGGAAGGCAAAGGTTGGCATTGGATATCTTGTTCAATTGCTCTCAACCTTGTTTGAGGCAGGGTTTACCACTTAACCAGGAGGTCACCAATTTGGCTAGACTACTTAGCCAGCAAGCCCATCTCCACCTGCCATCTCACTGAGGTCTGGGATTATAGATATGCACTACAATATCTGGGATGACCCGGTCTCTGTTTCCTCAGCATATACCACTACACCAGGTATTTTTATATGGTACTGAGGATATAAATTCATGTCCTTATGCATGTGTGACTAAATTTTTGGGTGGTTTATTTTTAAGTATTTTGCTTATTTGCAAGCAGAAAGAAACAGAGAGAGAGAAAGAGAGAGAGACAGAGAGAGAGAGAGAGACAGAGAGACAGAGAGACCAAAAGAGCGAGAATGGGTACGCCAGGGCCTCTAGCCACTGCAAGCAAACTCCAGATACATGTGCAACTTTGTGCATCTGACTTCTTGTGGGCACAAGGAAAAATAAAACCTGGGTTGTTAGGCTTTGCAGGCAAGCACCTTAACCACTGAGCAATCTCTCCAGCTCAACATATTCATTTTTGAGGAAATATCTACCAAATAATTATGTCTTAAGAATTATAGTTTGTCTATCAATCACTGTAAGTAAAATAATACTTGATAAAAAGCAGCCACTCTAGTAACACCAGTAGCTTTCCTCAAGACAGCCACCATGATCTGACATTTAGCAGAAGGGCTCTGTACTTCCTATTCATTAGCACTGAATATACAAAAGATATGTTCTCATGAGTAGAAATATGCTATTAACTTGTATAGTTCCAGCAAGTATACTGCTAAGTAATGGTGGCTCTTTTATTAACTGTAGAGTACATGGTATTGAAGACAACTCATTCAGATGGTACTGTTTAGCCTGGTTTACACTAAGCCACCAGCAGCAAGTCCCACTGCCTTTATGTCATCGGCACAAGTGTTCAACAATCTTGGGGCCCTTAGACCACACTTCAAGAGCCACAGATCGACTCTAAAGCCAACTATCATAAGATAGTAAGAGCTTTAATACATACTTTCAGTGGAAACTTTTAAACAAAACATTTAATTCATCTCATGGGGGAAAATGTGTTTGCTTACATAGTGAAAGGGTTCTTACCTAACATGTGCAAGGTCCCGGGTTCAACCCTCAGTAACACACACAAATCTAAACCAAAATAACTTTCTGGTTGTTAGTATTTTTCAAATTTCTATAGTTGATACCTATTAACTGATAGGATGCAGAAATTTAAAAGGAGAAAAAAAATAAAACTGCCAAATCAAAATTACTATGCAGTGATTCTATGCTTACAAGCAAATAGAGAACCACATTCAGACTGACTGTTTTGATTTTGCTTTTTTAAAAGAGTCACTTGTAGCCCTGTTTGATCTCAAACTCACTCTGTAGCCAACGCTAGTCTTGGAATCCTTGATCTTCATGCCTCCATCTCCTAAATGCTGTGATGACAGGGTGCCACCCCCATGACCATCCAGTTGCCTGTTTTGATTTCTAAGGTTCAATCTATCCTCTTATATATTATAATCCTAAAATAAAGCAGTATTCCTTCCCCAAAGACTAGCTCATTCAGAAACACACACACACACACACAGCCCTTATTAGTCAAGCCCATTAAAGAATGGCTGAAATAAGCTCAGCATGGTGGCACATGCCTTTAATCCCAGCACTTGGGAGACTGAGGCAGAAAGGAAGATCACTGTGAGTTTGAGGCCACCCTGAGACTACATAGTGAATTCCAGGTCAGCCTGGGTTAGAGTGAGATCCTACCTTGAAATACCAAAAACAAATAAATAAACAAACAACAACAAGGCAGAAATGGGCAAAAGAAGAAGGATGCATCCTTTGGATACTGTACCTGATTTCTGGTTCCGGTCAATGAGGGGGAGAGTGCTATCATCATATGAATGACTGCTCTGGCTTCTAGAAGCATTGTTTAAATTCACCTGCAGACAAACATAAAATCTAATGTCAGAAAACTGAATGTATCCACTTCTTCCACTTCTTTTTAAAAAATGTATTTATGCGCAAGTGTGTGTGGGCACACCATGGTCTCTTGTCACCGCAGATGCCTACCTGGCTTTACATGAGTAGCTGGAGAATTAATCCTGGGCTAGCAGACTTTGCAAGTAAGCACCTTTAACCACTGAACCACCTCCTCAGCCTGTACCCACTTTTATTTTCCTGCCTCCTCATGCCAGTATTCCTGGTTCTCCTCCCAACTCTATACCTCCTTCTTCCAAAGGTCTTAACAAACTTAAGTTTACTTCTCCAGTTTGCCTTCTCCATGCCCATTGTCCTAACCCCTCTAGGTTTCTATTTACAACTACAACTCTTAAAAAAAAAAAAGGTGGGCTAGAGAGATTGCTCAGTGGTTAAGGCACTTGCCTCCAGTGCCTAAGGCCCCGGGTTCAATTCCCCAGGACCCACATAAGCCAGACCCACAAGGTTGTGGCCCTGGTGCATTCTCTGTCTCTCTGTCTCTCTTTCTGTCTCTGTCTCTGTCTCTGTCTCTGTCTCTGTCTCTCTCTCTCTCTCTCTCTCTCTCTGCTTGAAAATGAATAAAATATTTAAAAAAAAAAAAAA
>PVHP010014426.1:0-38790 GCA_004024765.1 Zapus hudsonius | reverse complement strand
AGATTTATACTACAAACATTAACATATACTACATATTTTTAAAATAAGCATGAGGGTGGAAACTATAATAAGTATTCTTATCTAAAATATTTGAGTTTACATACTCTTTTTGACCTAAGGGTTGAGGATGTTATTTGTAATTCATCCAAACTCAACTTTAAAAATTTAACAGGACAGTTCAGTAGTCTATTTTTACCATAAATCTATCTTGAGCAAGACTGATGATAACCTAAAGGTTAACATATAGTCATTAGCATTTTTACTAAGAGAGCAACATAATCCAAATAGTTTTTATCCATTTTCTAAACCTAAAAAGAGAAAGAAAAAGAAAGCATGCACTACCTTTTGAACTTTTCCCCCTTTAGTTTCTCAAAACATAACATTTTTAGTTCCCATGCATAAAATACATTCTTAAAACTATAAAGTGTGAGAACATTATCCTGGAAGCAAAATGCCATTGCTAAACAACCAATATATTTCAACACAGACTACTTTAAAACTTTTATTACTTTGAAGATATAGCAAAGTAATTTAAAAGCATATGTCTCCTTTAGCTTTTATGATCAACTAAAACTAAGCTAAGAGCAATGGGCTAAAACTTTGCTAAAAATTCTCATGACTAGTTAGAACATGTACAGTTTTCTTATTTGAGAAAACTGCCTGTAGTATGTCTATATTCATCTTGACTTATCTTCCTGGAGAAAATGGGGAGGTGTAACTGCTGTTACTCTTGATATCCTATATGGAAATGAGAATGCATTATCATAGAGTTTTTATGCAACATTCAGAAGCTGTTTCAATTCATATTGTTAAATAATGCTTGGACTTGAAAAGTTAAGAACAGTTGATGTTTTTTTTTGAGACAGGATCTCTCTGTATCACTCAGGCTGACCTCAAATTCACAATCTTTCCACCTCTGCCTCTTGAGTGCTGGGAATGGAAGTGTGAAAAGCCAAGCTCTGCCTGCAGTCAATACTGTCCATGTAGGATGTACTATGCTTGAGATGTATAATGACAATACCCCATATGCATGTCAAAATATTACGGCTAGAATCATACTCATTGAATAGTATTTCATTGCCATAAGAACAAAAATTTTTTTCCTAAAAATTACACAGAATTTTCTGCTTCCAGTGACATATCTATACAAAAAGCCTATTAAAACAATGGTGACATATTTACTTATTCTATTTAAAAGTTGATAGCTAGGTCTGGATTTGGGTGAAGATCTTTCTAGCATTCCAAATACTATCTGGTTTTTTTTTCCTTTACAGGCATATAAAACTGTTCCCATCACTTTCTCGTTTTTGTTTATTTTTGCGTGTATGTGTAGAATGTATGATGGATGCCAAGGGCGGATGATGACAAAGGGTATCTCCTCTCTCACTATTCTTACTTCCTTGAGACAGTCTTTCCCTGAACCCAGAACTCACCATTTTTCAGCAAAAGTGGCTGACGAGGGGGCCCACTAATCCTTCCGTCTCTGCCACCCTCAGTGCCGAGGGTACAGGTGTGTACAGCTGTGCAAGGCCTTTCACTTAGGTGCTGGGGATCAAAGCTCGGGTCCACATGCTTTCCCAGAAAGTGCTCCTATCCACTGAGGCATCTCTGCAGCCCCACAATCACTGTCACTTCTATGAGCCAGATGTTTTCACTCAGGAACAAATAAACTATCAGTACTAGACTGACATCTTCACATTACACTACACAAAGAGTCTCTTCTGGTAGCTACTGTGGAAAGGAAAAGGTTTTCTCTCCTAGAAGACCAAGCAAAAGTTCCTTTCCTACACTTTTATCTGTCAGTCAGTTCCCTGAATAAGTGAGAAAAAGTATAAGAATAAGAAGCACACTATTAAATTCTCTAACTTTCTGATGAAAGCTCCAATTGGTTTCGTTGGTTTGGGGACTTTCCTTTACAACCCACCTATTTGCTTTGATTCCAAATAAGTGATATAAGAACTGCTATAATTACTGTAGTCTTAGAGTATATATAGTATCAATAACAAATCCTTATTTTTCTCTTAAAATGATCTCATCTGTCTGTCAGAGATTTACTTCAATCTGAATCATCTTAAATTATGGGGGGGATAAATACCCACACTCTGATTGGAATTACTTTTATTGAAATTATGAATTACCTAAGAGTCAAAAATCTCTATTGAGTTGTCCTAACATGAAGACGGTATGCTGTTTCATTTATTTAGTTTTCTTGAATGTTTTTCTTTATGATTTTCTATATAAATTTCACATGCATCTTTCATTATATTTGTTTCTAGATACTATTTTTATTTTTGAGAGAGGTTCTCAATATGCAGCCCAGACTGGCCTCAAAGTCATGATCCTCCTGCCTCAGTCTCCCTGGTGCTGGGATTAGAGGCATGTATGTGCCACTACATCCAGCCTCCTGGATACTATTTATTTCCTGTTTCTTTTAAGTATCTCATACAGGCAAATCTCATTCTATATATGCTTCTATATAGAAATTGGTTTTCATAATTGATCTTCTATCCAAAGATATGCCAAATTCCATTAATTTTCAAGTTTTGCCTATAGTCATTTTCTCTACATGACCTTCATGAATTTCAAAGACAAAAAGAAATGTTACAAATAGCAAAGCAGTTAGGAGTGATAAGACATAGACTGCAGAGAAATAAAGATCCCAGTAACAGCTGACTTCTCATCAGAAACAACACAACCCAGAAGGTATGGTCATCTATACATTGTTGAAAAATTAAACGAATAAATAAACTATTCATCTAAACTTGGATACCCAGTAAAAATATATATTTTTTAAAATTTTATTTGTAAGGAGACAGAGAGACGAGAGAGAGAGAGAGAGAGAGAGAGAGAGAGAGAGAGAGAGAGAGAGAGAGAGAGAGAGAGGCATTGCAGCTACTGCAAATGAACTCCAGATGCATGTGCTACTTTGTGCATCTGGCTTTATGGGTCATTAGGCTTTGCAGGCAAGTATCTTCACCACTGAGCCATCTTTCCAAACCAAAAATATCTTTTGAAGATGAAGGTGAAATACTTTTTAAAGAATTCATGAACAGCAAACTGACATCTTAACAAAAGTTAAAGGAAGCCATTCAGGCAGACAGAAAATGATCCTGGAGGAATTGTGGGTCTACACGAAAGAGTAAATAGCACCAGATGCAGGATCTACTTTTTGAGACTTTTTTGCATGGTGTGGTGTGAGTGTGGTATATGCATTGCATCCCATGCCTATATGTGTGAATAAATGAGGCATACCCTCTTCCTCCACTCATCCATGTGTTTCATTGAGACAGAGTTTCTCACTGATTGTGGGTCTTGTCATTTTCAAGAGTCCCAGTGATTCTCCCATCTCTGCTTGCCACAGATCTGGGGTCACAGAGGCATGGCCAGGCTCAGCTGTTTACATGGATACTGCAGAAGCATTTTCCATTGAAGCATGAAGGTCCCCCCAGGCCTTCATGCTTCAGTGGAAATGCTCTTACTCACTGAGCCATCTCCCCAGCCCACATTTTTCTAGACTGTTAAAAAAATTCTGAAAACCCTTTAAAAGATAATAGACTACTTAATGCAACACTTAAGGATGTTTTATAGAGTTCATAACATTACTTTGGTAAGTTTTGGAGAAAAACAAAGTGTTTGAAGGTTGGGTATAGTATACACCCATAACCTAGCACTTTAAAGACTGAAGCAGGATTGCAGCTTCCATGTTAACCTGGGCTACAGAGTAAGACCCTGTCTAAAAATAAAATAATAATGAGGGAAAAAATGTTTGCAGAGAAAAAGCATATGGTTGTGATGCAAGATTTGGGGGGTTTTGGGAGGCTTATAAATCTCAACTTTTGGGTTCTTATTGATTTTTAACAATGAATTGAGAAAGCAGACACCAAGAAGGGTAAATTAGAAGTTAATAAATGTATTTAGAGATTATGAACTGTGAAGCTTATTTAGGAGAAATTGGTATCTAGAAGGCCAAAGCAGTCACACATGCATTGGAAGACAGAACCTGAAAGAGACCAATAAGGGACGATTAAGAAATTGTAAAGGACTCGGAGATCAAAGATAAATCATACATGTAACTGCGAAGTTACCCCCAAAGCATGACACAGATAGGAGGCAAGAAAAATGTCCAGGTCAATATAAGTACTCTTCCCTGGCTGGGAAGGAGAGACAGACACATGCATATTTACAGGACAAAATGAGAGAGCAGGGCCTGTGGGTAACCTCCTTTACTCAGAGGAAGGTGCCTAAAGAGAGACCTCGTGGGCTTAGGGGGCTGACCCAGAGAAGTTGAGTGGAAGAAGCAAAAGTTCCTGGGGGGAGGGGGGGAAGTGTTCCTGGGAGCCCTCTTGGATGAGACAGGATCGCACACAAGTTCCAGCCTTGCCAGGACAGACAGATGTCAGCTCCATGTTCTCTCGTTGGGCTTCTCTGCCTTGACTTAACTTCCTGAAAGAAGCTAGGTTTCTCCTGTGTCCTTCCTTCATAAGGTCTGAGTGAAGTCGTGTACTGTTTGAGGTAGTTTATAAGTTAATCACACAAACTGCATGTATGGGAGCGAGTACGCAACGAAGGCAAGAAGGAATGCAAGAAAATGAAAGAAAAGAGTCAATAAAAGAAAGAATAGATGGTAAAAAATAGAAAAATTAAGAGGGTAAACTTAAATCTAATCACATCTATAAAGAGCTTGAATGTTACTGACCTAATAAACACTAGACATTTTCAGACTGGATAAAAGAGCAAAACCAAAGTACGCATTATCATAGGAGATTCACTCTAATCACAGATATGCATACATTGAAAGTAAAAAGATGGGGAAAAGGGACTTAACTTTCTAAAAGAAAGGTGGAGTGATTATATAGGGCAAAGTAGATTTCAAGAGGTATTACAAAGAAGCCAATCATAAATAAGTCCATTAACATGAAGAAATAACACTCCTAAATATTTATTCATTTAATAGAAATTCCAAAACTACATGAGAACTACATGAAGAAAAATGGACTTTTTGTAATTTTTAACTAGTTATGGGTAATTTCAATACTGTTCTCTTAATAAATACTAAGTTGATATATCAGACACTATTAAATTTTTGTGATAAGGCTACCTGAGGTTACAGGAATTTAAGCAGGTGTTAAGGCAGTCAGTGCATGATATCAACTTACCTTCTGGACTCAGGCAACACACACCCTCTAAAGATTAAGTGTTGACAAGGAGGCAACTGAAACTCTCATACATGCTGGCAGGACAACACTTTGGAATTTCAGTTTGGTAGTTTCTCATGAAGATATCATCTAACCCAGCTGTTTCAATCTAGCTATTTACCCTTGGGACAACATGAAACTTGGGACCTAGGTTCTACATGCTGTTGTTCATAGCAGCTCTAGTCTTAACATTCTGAAACTGGAAATAACCCAATGGCCACCATTTGGTGACGAAATAGAGGGACTATGATACCGTAACTCTGAAATAAAGGAACAGCAGAGAAGTGGAAGAAGCCATCTGACAGGACTCAATCCTGACAATGACCCTCATTTGAAAATCTAGAAATGTCAACATGAAGATTTTAAAATGTCAAGTTCTAAGTTTTAAAAAATTAAACAAAAATAAATTATTTTAAAATCACCGAGTGTTGTAGCACATGCCTGTAAGGGCAGAAAATAGAAGGCAGAGGCAGAAAACTCACTTGAGCCCAGAAACTTGAGAACAATCTGGAAAATATAGTGAAGCCCCATCAAATAACTATGCAAGCAAGCAAGAAAATAAAGATAAATGTCCTGTGAAACATTAGAATTCTCTTATGACCCTAGCTACATTGGAGAATAACAAGTTCAAGGCCAGCCTCGGCATTTTAGCAGGATGCTGTTTCAAAATGTTTTTTTTTTTTTTTTTGTTTTTTTTTAAAGACAGGGTATTAACTCAGTGGAATGGGGGAAATAAGAAATTTTATTTTGAGTTAGTGGAAATGAGAAAGGAAAACAAACATGCACTTCTAAAACTCTGATAACCCCTAATAAAGTTATCTTTTACAAACTTCCCAGCAGAAATGAATGGGCGTGCTCCCATGCTGCTGCTGCTCTCAGCACTGCACTGTGCCCAGCCTTGCAAAGCAATGGAGGAAACCTGCCAATCTCAGGAGTAAAGCACAAGCAGCTAAGTTTCACTTTTGCAGTTTGAAATCTCACTGGCTCCATCATATCACCCCCCTGCAACGTTCAGCTTCACAGGAAGGAGACAAACCTGGGGATTGTTAAAATGCACAAATTAAAGCTACAATGTCATTTGAATTAAAAGTGTTGTAGTTTGTAAAATTGAACAAAGCCCTTTTAGTTTTAATGCTTCCCCAAGTGCTCATCAATTACACAAAGCTACAAGAATGGCATCAAGTCTTCAAGCTTTATAAGGAAGTATTGCATGTTAAAAATTACATTAGAACACAGTCATGCATGGGAAAACGGCTTTTCTAATGTAGTGAATCCTCAGCTTGGCCTCGGGTTTCCACAGAACTGATATTACTTTTTTCAGCCTTGGTGAGTGTACTCCTGACAGTACTTCCTCCATGGTCTCTATCAGGACCCACTCAAAGCTGTTTCTTGGCCTTTGGTTAAGATCAAGTACAGAAATACTACAAACAACACAAGCTATTGACACCTTTGTTGATGTACAATAGTTTTAAGAGATTAAACTAGTGAAAATCTCAGTTAAATAAAGGTTAATTATGCACACCTTCTCAGGACCTCGTGTTAATCAAAAGTGACCTGTTTATTGTTAGAAACTACTTACCAAATAACCTGTGAGAAAAAAAAATTCTAAAAGGGAAGAAATAATCAGGCAATCTCTTTAATATTTCCAATGGGTCATATTTGCTTTACTTTTCCAAAGATTGTGTTTTCAAAATAACAGATTCTTTGTAAGTGTAAATGTATGATGTTCTCGTGCTGACTTTATTAGTTCTTAGTTAGATATGGTATTTGTATTCTAAATTTCTTTTTTGATAATATAACAAGTTTTAAGACTGGAGAAGTGACCTAGAACCTAAGTGAGCTTCCTAAGCAAGCATGAGGGCCTGAGACCACCCGAGTTCAAATCTCAAGAATGCACATTAAACAACTGGCTGTAGTCACACAAGCCTGCAACCCCAGTCCCACAGGGGGAGCAGAGGCCTGAGAATCTCCAGAGATCTGGAGTAAAGGATGGCGCCAGGATCAGTAAGACACCCCAGCTCAAACACGAAAGAGCTGAAGAGGAGCTGGTGGAGTGGGTCACCCCACATCCAACTCTAGCACTGCAGGTGAACACATGGGGCATCAGAAAGGCACATATGTGTGTATGCACCACACACACACACACACACACACACACACACACACACACAATCTTCAACAACGTACTTTGCACATTGTTACATGCTTTATATTAAAATGTGTTAAATCATCTAACATTGTGTGTATATATATATGAAGAAGACAGAGACACAAAGGAAGATTTGCTTTTTTTTCTAACAAGAACACTTCTGTGTTCCTTTTTAAAATTACCCCCCCCCCGACATTGAGACTTCCTGCTGTTCATGGCCCCATGGTGAATATCAACAGTTCCTCTGAGGAGGGCCCTCAGTGCAATGGAGCAGGAGAGAGGTGGCATGAGAATATAACACAATGAGAATATGACCAAACTGTTAACATTATAAAGTTCATTTTTTTAAAAATTGAGACCGAGCAACTCTCCACCACAAGGTGGTGCTATAACTCCATGCTGGCAGTGATATTTCAGAAGGTACCTGATAGTAGCCTTGTCAAACTTTAATCTTTTGCTCTTTATAAAATTGCATTTGTAAAAATAAAGCTAACAGGATTCATTAATTCAGTATGGTTGAAAGTTTAATAAACTCAAAAGTTATATGCTTTCTGTATGCTAGCTCAAAAGTTTTATAGTTTTGGGTTGGAGAGATGACTGAAAGGTTAAGGCACTTGCCTACAATGCCTAAGAACCCTGGTTTGATTCCCCAGATCTAAGTAAAGCCAGATACACAAAGTGGTGCATGTATCTGGAGCTTGTCTGCAGTGGTTGGAAGCCCTGGACTGCCCATTCTCTCTGTCTTTCTCCTCTCTCTCTCTCTCTCTCTCTCTCTCTCTCTCTATATATATATATATATATATATATATATATATATATATATATATATATATATATGCAAATAAATATTTTTAAAAGTTTACAGTTTTAAAGAATGATTGAACATTTATTGAAATACCAAAAATACTTAAAAACTGTCAAACATTCTGTTTGACAATGAAATAAGTTATATATATGTAAAATATAATTAGGTGAACTATATGATCAACAATGAAAAATACTCTTTCCAAAAAGAGCTGATTTTCTTGACCATTACCCAGGAAAATTATCACTATATTTTTATATAAAAGGCTAGAAAGAATAACTTACATAGTAATTTTTAAGATGATTATCATTCTTTTAACTTTAGGGCTTTTTCTCTGCCAAAAGTTTACAACTTTCCTTCATTAGAAAAAAAGGGAAAGCGCACTATGTATCATCTAATACTGGACCATAGCCCTGTGTCGGAACCACTGGTTTAAAACATGTTATTCACAAGGACTGATTCAGACAACCCATGGAGGAAGTTATCCAGCGGATTGGGGAGGGGAGGGCAGCGGGGAATTGGGGATAACAACTCATTGTTTATCCACTAAATATTGTAACTCATAATGGACAATAAAAAAAAGTATAAAGAAAAAAAAACATGTTAGTTATTCAAAGTACACAGAAGCACTCAACACATTCCTTCCCACCCACTTCACAGCAAGGACATTGACTCACTGACTCATCCCTTACTTTTTCAGTATCAATCAAAACGTCACTGTTGCTCTTTGACTTAGCGTGGTATAGTTGTATTTCTGTTACATTTAGCTTCTAATGAGCATGTTAACTTTCATCATAACTTATCTATCAGCACAGATGGCAAAACTGTGTATGAGAGCCTCCTGGGGATACTATGAAAGCCCTAGTTGGAATGTCTGCAACAGGATGTAAACCATGGTCCTCAAGCCTGTACTTTAAAAACATATCACTTACCACAGTGCCAGTAAATGTCAACAACAAAAAAAAATACAGTGCTTGCTATGAATGACTTCACTCTAATAGCAATGTGCCAGAATACATGTTTTTACAGATAAAAATGAAAGCGCAATTGAGTAAAATCAAAGCTTAAAAATATTTAAAGTTTTTATTCAATAATGAATCAAAATCTCACATTCTCAGTAGAATCCAAATTCTTTGTAAAAATATCACAGTATAGTAAAATTATAAAGAGAATTCTTCAACTATACACATATACAAGTAAGCAAAGTCCTAGAGAAGCTCATGTAGAAATTCTACAGTTAGTGACTTGGGCATTTCAGTAACTCTGCAGTTTCTTCAAACCTGAAATAAAACAAATGCCAAATTAGCTAAATATATAATTCAAAATGAACAGGATCTACGTTTATACTTTTGAACCCAAACTAAAATTGAATATTTTTCTTACTTTTTGGTAGGCTTAGTAATAATACCTCTATATACTATGGCCAGAGGAGAGGAAAAATAACTATAGTCAATTCTTATAGCACAAGCTATTTTAGTACTTTTCAAATGTCAGAAAAGCTTTATAGTTTTTAAGATAGTAGGCTGCATGATATTCTTATACAATTTCACTATAAATTTCCTTTAAACTACTCTTTAAGACTAAGTGTCATTTGTACTAAATAAGAGTATCATTAGTGTTATTTTATCAATAATTTACTGAAAAGACTAGTGATATTTAAACGATACTGAAAATGTCTCAATTATCCATCTACATGCACTTAGTATTTTTATAAGTCAGGTATCAAAAAATAGTTAAGTCAGAATTAACGACAAACCAAGTATATCTGTGTACTCTTTAGTCTATGCTTAATTTTATTAATAATGCTTTATACCATTTGTTGGAAATAAAAACAGTGACTGATCTCACAAGCATAACTGTAGGGGGATTTATTATCCACTGGAGTCTGAAAGGAAATTCCACACCTGATTGAGAGACCTTTAAGTTTTGAAGCACACATGCACAGCCAATGTATACTGTAATTCAATACAATTCCCTACAGAGAAATGAATTTCTCTTGCTCTTTTCTGTTACTTACATTTTTTTCATCCTTTCCATTTTCTGGATTGTCGTTTCCTTTAATTTAAAAAGCAACAAATTTAGGCAATTTCTCAAAGTAAGCAATCCTCAAAGATGGACAGTCTGAAATACTGCATTCAATGCTGTTTACTCAACACAGAGCTTGAGGGATTAAGGTTTACAGTCTTGCCATTCCTCCTGGTGTAAGTGTATACAACTAAAACCAATGCTTGCTTATTCTCTTGACCTTAGAAAGAAAATCACCTAGGCTGTGAGTGGTCAGCTTCCTTACCTCTGAAATGTCTTTCAAACCACAATAATTAATAGTTGAGCTTCTGGGAGTTGACTCAGCTGATACTGTACTATAACCAGATGACTGATGGACACTCACTGGCCCCTCCACATTGATTTTTCTCTCTGTGAAGAAATAAAGTTTTAGCTTACCTCTTATTTCACAGTAACACCAAATATCTATAAACATATTTACCAATGAAAGAAAAATAAACACAACTTTAACGTAAAGTGACTACTGGTGTACAGAAAATGATTTTTACTACTTTTTCAAGAAAACAATATGCACGTGGAGATAGATATTAAGAACTGCCTAACAGAAATTATAAAATATATTTGAGCTCTGTGGCATATGCCTGTCATCCCAGTTATTTGGAAGTCTGAAAAGGTTTGAGGCCAGCCTGGGAAACAGTAAAATCCTGCCCCCCACCCCAAAAAAAGCCAATATTATCTTTATCATGATAGCTATCAGCTTGAGCAGAGAGGAAAGTCTATGCTATCAATCTCCTGTTCTGTCCTTAAGGTAGTGGCACCTGTGCTAACTAATGAATACTGGTGGCCTTGCTAGGATGCTTTGATACAGCAATGTCTAAACATTCCACAATTATTATAGCTTTGTGCCAACTATTACTAACACTGACTATACATGCCCTTTAAAATCAAGAAGCAGCTCACCTTGAATTGACACATATGGAAAAGTGTAAAATTGAAGATTAGTTCTAGTTAAAAATAAACATTTTTGATATCTTGATATTAATCTGACAAAATAATTTTTCTCTAGTTAACTATCAATTATGGAAAACTACAGATAAGATATATATATATATATTCCTATCAAATCAAACCTACATAGTATCCCCTATTTTAATCAGAGTAAATTAGGTTATAAAAGCAAAGCAAAAAAAAAAAATCAGCCATCCATATAATCTGGTTTCCATAGTTTAATGCAAGTCTTCACTGAAATCCCCAATGAGGAAGCAACATATTAATGCATGAGGACTGGTGCCTTTTCTCTTTCATGGAGCTGCACTCTCTGACCTGCTTTTATTACTTGCTGCTGCATTCCTCTGCTTTTCTTCTGTTTACACATCAGCAAGACCTGGACAAAACAACCAGCTTAGCCCAAGCTCAACATGATTTGACCAACTTACTGTTGGTGTCCTAGTTCAAAATTTTAAGAGAGAAACAAAATTTGACTCAGCATTCTTTGGGTTAGTATTTGCTGGGTTAAATGTCTACTCTTGGTCCAGGCAGCCAAGACTAACTAAGGCAATCACAAGGTATCTAAACCAGATTTTTAAAGCAGGAGTGACAGGCAATTGGAAATGTTAAGGAACAATAATTTGAAACTAAGCAGGAAATAGATCTACTGTACCCAAATATCGATTCATTTTCCATTGGCAGAGATAGGTGTATTCTGAAGGTTCTTATGCCATTCCACAAAGAGCAAGGAGACAAGGGCTTAAATTTGGAAGCGAGAACAGGACTGAAGAAATGGCTCTGCTGACTGTGAGTTTGGGGACCTAGATTTTGAGGCAAATAGCTTTATTCAAAGGTGTGTTTCATGGTTGATGAAAACTGGTTCTAGTCAGGCTGAGAGGTTATAACCTCTTTAGAGGGGATTCAAGAGGCTATAAAGTAAGTATAAACAGAACACCAGCCATAGTTAATAGCCAGATGAGTTAAGTGCATGCTATTTTCAGTGATAAACTTTCTTACTGTTTTTCTGAGTATTTAGTAAAATCTTAGTTCTTTAAACATAATCATTTTTTAGTCACATTACAGGAGTTGAGACAAGATTCGCAATCAAGTTCAGGTTGGAAAGGAAAAGGGGCAGCAATAAGCTTTGACACCATCCTCTCAAAGCTGAAGTTAGACAGCTTTAGTATATATAGCAGATACTAGAGAAAGAAGTTATAGAAATACTTTATGCTTGACAGATAAAAGAATCCTAGGACACTGTTTATATTTTCAAGATTTTTAGAGTTGAGTTTTGATATTTGTTGATTGTATAAATGACGAAAGGAAAAAATCAACACCTAACTAGATCTGAAATTTGCAGTCTATAAGAATGTTAGTAGCTGAAAATACATATCAAATAATTATATTTACTAATTTAATCACTGAAATTGTTCTCTATGCAATGAAATCAGCATTTGAATAAAACATCCGAGTGAGTTGCCTAAATTGAAATCTACCATTCCATAATTGTGTGACCACTGGCAGTCTCTAATTTTCACTATACCTTTATTTTCCTCATCTGTAACACAGAGATAATAATGGTACTTATCTTCCATGATTGCATTTGGAATTTAGCGAGTTAATATAGTAGAAAAATGCCAGTATATGAAGGCACAAAATGAACTGTTACTGTAACGTAGTAGCTGAATGATCTAATGATGTTAAAGATCTACATATTAAAATTTAATGTTAAGATGAACTCTCAACTATAGAAAGCATCTTTTTGACAAATATAATTTAATAAAAAATATGACAAAATATAGAATCAAAAGAATAAAAGCTAGTGCTAAGTTCCTTGCTGCTCAGTAACAAAGAAAAGATCACTATGAAGTTCACTGACCTGGAAAAGACATCTAATTCTACATTGTTTCACTTTATGACTATCAGTAAACTATTCAAATATAATTCTTCACAGGTTATTGAGAAATGTTTTTTTCTCCTCTTGAATATTTTATTTATGTACAAGAATACCACTGTTTAGATTCAGAAATTTGAGAACTTAGGAGATCTACTTCTGTTATTGTAGAGTACTCTATTTAGTTCTAGAATGACTGAAAGAGTAAGGTTTGGGCTGGGGAGATGGCTCAGTAGTTAAAGGTGCTTGCTTATAAAGCCTGGTCCAGTTTCAAGTCCCCAAGATCCACAGAAAGCCAGACACACAAAATGGCGGATGCATCCAGAGTTCATTTGCTGCAGCTCTGGCGCACTCATACTCACTCTCTCTCTCAAATAAATAAAGTAAATAAATTAACAAATAAAAAATCTAAATTAAAAAAAAAAAGGATTGCAGTTTTATACACGGGAATTTCTTCATCCTTTATGTCAGGAAAGATATGTAACCTGGCTTTGTAAGCAATCCTTGGTCCTAGAGGTCTGCAGTTCATTATTTCCTTTGTCCTAGGAGCTGTGCATTTTTTTTTGTTTAAGAAAAAAGTCTTGAGAATAAAAAAGTTATCCCATGCTCATAAAAATTATTTTTCTGAAAACCCCTTGTGTAACAATACTAATATAAGTTAAGAACTTACCAAATTGCATAAGATCCATGTCACTAACAGAGGCATAATCATCACCTGGGACATTAAGCTCTACATATTCATTCTGAAAAGTACAGTTCAATATTCAGAATAAAATGAAGAAAATGTTTCATTTTATACTACCAAGTATATAATATAGATAGGACATAAGAAATGTTTAAAGAGTTTTAATAATTTTATTTACAAAATTTTAATGTAGCTAAATAGTTATTGAGTAGAAAAAGAAAAGTTACAATTTTAATTTTTCCACTTTTTATAACTAACTTTCTTGTTAACTTGAAAGGCCATTTGTGCTATCAAATACATAAAATAATTTCAAGCTTTTCATGAAGTCAAACATATTCTTACCTCATTTTAAGTTTTTCAAGTACTATTAATTACTAAAAGCTCAAATGTGCATGCCTTTAATATCAGCACTTGGGAGGCAGAGGCAGGAGGATCCCGGTGAGTTTGAGGCCAGCCTGGGCTAGAGTGAGACCCTATCTCAAAAAAAAAAAAAAAAAAAAAAAAGCTCAAATTATAAGTTTTTCAAACTATCTTATTCAATAAACAAAAAGAATCAGCCATGAGAAAAATAACAAAACCATGCTATTCATAAAACTTTATTCTAACTAAACATTTTCCCATTTCTTTAATAGTTTAATATTTAGCATTTCTAAAAACAATATGCACATAACTATACTTGATTGTACCAGTGATATTCTTTACATGTTAAAAAAGACAATACCTTCTTGGACAAAAGCATTTCTGTTTCAAGAAGAGTGACACGACTTAGAAGATTATTCCAGGTCTTTTCATCGACCATCACTTTCCCTTTCATGGCCTCTTCCAAAAGTTCCAGCCTTTTCTCTATGCAAGTCAGCTTCCTAAGATTCTGTTGGCATTCTGCAAGCTGGGTCTGAAGTGCAGTACTCTCAAACTTATAACTGGTATCCTAAAATGATCACCAGGATTAAGGATCATAGTGTTCCATTGTGATATTTCAATCATTTACTACAGTATGAAACATGACAGTAAGACAGCTATCTCTGGAGGCAGACGGAAATGGACCTTAAGCTACTTTGAAAGCTCTACAACCTTCAAGACTCCAGTGCATCTAAAAAAGCAATTAAAAGGGTAATAACAGTATCTGCGTAATATAGTTCTTATGAGCTGATTAGCAAAATGCTCTTAAACAATAACAGGTAGTTCAATGCAACTCTGTCACTAGCTAGCACAAAACAAAGAGGACATGACTAAAAACAACAGTGCATTGAGGTTATTTAGTATGTCATAAGAAATGAGCTTGATGACAATAATCTCGTAGTTTTTATAAATTTTAACCATATACTAAGATGTACAAAAGTCACAAGACATCAACATTTTAGCAGAAACAGCAGAGATTACATAGTGAGGTCTATAGCAATAATAGTAACAGAAATGGTAAAGATACAAAAACAGATAGCAAGGAAGTAGGCATGAGGGACCCTGCACACAGGAGGGAAGGCAGGAGGATTACTATAAGTTTGAGGCCACTTCAGGTGACATAGAGAATCCAAGGTAAGCCAGGGTTACACAGTAAGACCATGCTTTCAAATTAATTTAAAAAAGATAGCAAGGATCCAGAAAGTAAAATAAACAGGCATCAAAATGCAAGCTTTTCCATTTGCCAATACAGACAATAAACAAGTGGTAGAAAACTCCCATTATATAAAATTACACAGTAGTGTATCTCTCTCTTACTAGACGGCACACTATTTAAAGCCAAGTACCATCTCCTATTCTTCTTTGTATTACTTATGCCACAGGAAAAAAGAGAAAAGAACAAGTAAACAGATGTAACAAATTCCATCTGATGGAATTATTTTGAATGGGGTTTATGGATTAATAGCACAGGTCATCATTCAAGAAGTAAGAAACACTGCAGTGTTTAAATGCCAAAATCATCAGATATCAAAGCAGTGCCGCATCTGTTAAAGAAGATCCAAACACTTACCTGTTGCTCAGCCTTGCCTTCACAGACCTTCACTTCAGCAACCATCGTTTCATTTGTCTTTGTATCTGAGTCATCAAAATCTTCACTGCCATCTTCTGTTACTGAACTTATTGTGTCTTCAGGAATGTCTGTATTATCTGCTTTATACAGGTGACGAATCACCAGAGCTTTCTTCTGCAGAGACACAAGTATGGAAGCAACAGTTTGGTGGCTTGACTCCCATCATGATTGTAAATATACCCATACTAATTCTTTTAAAAAACACCCAATCTTTGCTTAAATATTTAAAAACATTCAAATTGTCACATATAGCAAAACATAACAAGCTCATATTTTATGTGTATAATATTTTATATGACTCAGAGATATATTTATTTAATGATGTTTGGATTTGTTTCAAAATGTTGGGAAAAGTGATAACAATAAAGATGAAATAAGAATTGATTAACCAGTGAGGCAGGATAAGTACTTTTGTCAAAATCTGGAATGTTCCTTGATAAAAATGCTACCAAAAAATCAAAAACAAACAGAACTGCTAGATGTGGTGGCATATAACCATAAACCCAGCACCCAAAAAGCTGAATCAGGAGGATATCTACAGACAAACAGATAGATTGGGCAGCTATATAAAAGCTGTCATTTAATGTACAAATAGTCTGTGAAGGTTCATTACATTTTTTTCTATTAAACAAATAAAACTATAATACATTTAGTTAACTGCTCAAATAATGATAAAGGAAAAGTCTTGACAAAAAGGTATACATCAAAATATGCATTACAAATTGCCTTTCTAACTGGTTCCCTTTCTACTTAAGCACAAATAGAGACACTTGCAAATCCATGTTTATTGTAACTTTATTAACAATAGATAAGAGCTGGCAATGGCCTAGATGCCCAGAAATAGATGGATAATGAAAATGTGATACATATACACAATGACATTCTATTCAGCAGTAGGGACAAATAAAATTATGAAATTTGCAGAAAAAATAGATGGATCTGGAAATAATCATATTAAGGGAAGTGACTCAAATTCAGAAAGACCAAAAGCACATGTTCTTTCTAATGTGCTGGTCTTAGCTTGTAATATCTGTAAGTATGTACATAATGAGGGACAAATATGGATCAAACCTATAATGATAAAACTAACCAAAAGTGATTAGAAAGAAATGAGCAGGGGGGGGGAATGGGCAAAAGGATACATGTGACATGTAAACAGAAGGAGGGAAAATATAGATGAAGAGGAATTGGAGAAAAGGGAGATAGGAATCAATATACCAAATTGTAAACAAGTATAAAAAAACAAAAGAAAAACCAAACAATATAACTCTAAAGAAGAAAAGAAACTGTACATAGAATTCTACATGAGCCCTGGAAACGAGGTAATTTGCATTAGCACTGATTCAAATTTGCTTATTAACAAAGTTAGATTTTAAGTTTTCTGAGAAGTTTTAATATTCATTCATTTTTTGGTAATTAAAGCTCTGATAAAGGGGAGAAATAATTTTCTAGATTTCACTTCATCCAGAAGCAATTTACATCCTTTATTTAATTAACTACATACTATATTCTATTCAATTTCAGATTTTCCCCGGAGGCTAACTAGAGGTATATTTATCATTACACAATAGTATTTTGGCTTAAAGCTTCCTTGGTGGTGGAAAAATGGTATCTCTAAGTACATGGTTTAGACACAGGTACTCAAGGCAGAGGTTAACTATTAATAAAGGGAAATACGCAAAACACTAACTCAAAACTAGATTATAGATTTGGGGATCAAATCATTTCTAAGAGATTACTTAATACCTGTGATGGGAACTGTCTTTCTGGAAGATTGGAAATATAATTAAGCGTAAATGTTGATGGCTACACAATATAATTTTCTAAGTCACCACTATTTTATCCGGGAAATAAGACAACCAAAAATTAGAAATATGAAACTTGTTCAATTTTCCATGGTTATGCTCTTCATACAATTTTAGGAATGATCCCCAAACTAATATATGGTATGTATTGTTAAAAATCCCCAGACTGAAGCCGTGCATGGTAATGCACACATTTAATCCCAGCACTTGGGAGGAAGAGAGGTAGGAGGATCGCTGTGAGTTCCAGGCAAGTCCTAGGCTACAGTGAGACCCTACCTCAAAAATAAACAAACAAACAAACAAATAAAAATAAAAAATAAATATCCAAGACTGGACTATTTTGAAAGATCAAAGGGACCAAGGGGTTATTAAAGGGCAATAAGGGTGAATATGACCAAAGTAAATTATATACATGTATGAAAATGTCAGAATGAAGCCCATTATTTTGTAAAGTTAATGGATACTAATAAAATGTCTTGAAAAACTCTACCACTCTAGCATCTAGATTGTCTCACCAAATTCAAGTCAGAGAATGAATTCTGAATTGGATTCATGGCATGTTTCCTTTGTACTCCATACTGTATCAGTTACTTTCTCATTTCTGGGCCAAATACTTGACAAAAATCAGTTAAGGGAAGAAGGGTTTATTCCAGCTTACAGTTCTCAGCTACAGCCCATCATGGCAGAAGTTACGGTAGAAGCCTGAGGCAGCTGGTCACATTCAGTTCACAAAGAAGAAGCAAAACAATCAATGCTGGTGTTCAGCCAGCTCTCTCCTCTTTAGACAGTTCAGGGCCCCAGCACACTAGTAAGATGGGTCTTCCCACCTCAATTAAACCAACCAAGATAATCTTGGTCAGGTATGCCCAAAGGTTAATCTAATGTAGATGATCCCTCACAGGAGATTCTAGGTCCTGTCACACATGCCTTTCCTGAAGTCATAACCCTGCCACTCATGTCAACGCCAACAGCTTCTGCAGGTGTTTTCGCACTGCTGGAACAAGGATCTGACTGATCACAAATGATTTTTTTTCTTTGGTGTGATGAAATCTAAAAAAAAAAAATGAAAAAGTGTTAGACATAATAAATTTTGTAGTGAGAATATAATATAGATTTGAATTCTGCTGTCCCTTAACTATACATTTCCAAAAGTAACTGACAATATCAAGACTAGTGAAAATATGTACTTAATTTTTAAAGAGACATGAGATGAGCATGGTGACACACACCTATAGTCCTCAAACTTCGAGACTGAGAAGGGTTTAGAGTTTGAGGCCAGCCTGGGTAATGCAGTGAAGCCTTATTTCAAATAAAAAAGTCAAATATCTTTGAAGTGATAAAAATGCATTACTTTGAACATTTTTTTTGGGGGGGAGGTTCATGGTAAGGTCTCCCTGTAGCCCACACTGATCTGGAATTCACTATGTAGTCTCTGGGAGGCCTCCAACTCACTGAAATCCTACTACCTCTGCCTCCTGAGTGCTGGGATTAAAGGTGTGTGCCACCATGCCTGGCTTCTACTTTGAACTAGTAATTTAGGACTAGATCAAAGATATATAAAATCTGTGACTAGTATCCAAAGCAAATATGATTCCTTCTAAGGTCACCCAATCAGTGAGCAATACAGTAAGTATGAGACAGAAAAGGCAGAGAGGGAAAAATGGGATCAATCAGCCAGGTGGTTATGACCTTATCCAGGGAAGACTAGTACATCCTGCTACCACACTTAGCTACACTCTGCAGGGAGCTGGTTATGATCTGCAGAAGTTTCTGAGACCCAAAAGCCTGGACAGAGGACTCTTTCAACATTATTTTCATGCATGTGCCCCACTACAAATTATATTACTGCTTCTAAACACTCTATGTGTGCTCACTCATTCTTCCCTGGTTCCTAGAAGTGTTTGCCAAATTCCTGGAGGACTCCATAATTATGCACACAGCACTAATGTAAGATGCCCCTTCAGTGCCCTCATCCTTCAAGCCTCTGGTTTCCGAGTTCAGGATTGCCAGTTAATTAGCTGAGTTGCCTTCTAAGAATGTATATTTGCTTTTGCTTAAGTCTCCTGTGTCCATCCTAGAATTCTCATGAGACCAAGAACTTCTGGGACCACCAAGTCTGGTGACGACTGTAAGATGTAATAATTCCTACCTAGTGTACTGATTTCAGATGTTAAAATACTAGCTCAGGGTCATTAGCATAAGTTAGGACTAAAATCTATTCATCAAGTCACCTTGTCAGGACCACTTAATTCCTTGTGTTTTTTCATCACACAATTCAAAACATCACAAATAATTTGGATTTTCCATTCAGCAAATCCACATTGTATAAATTGCTTTTTCGTCAAGATTGGTTTATAGTCAAACTGATCTCGAAGAAGCTGCAAAAAAAGAAAATGATTACTAGCTAGGAAGAACTTCTCTAATTAACAATGATATATAACCACCTGGTCAGAAGAACACTATTACTAGACAACAATGAAGATTAAGCCATTAGCTATAGATAGTAAGACTTACAGGTAGGAGAAACAAGTAGCTAGGGACATGCTAGAGAGGGGGATATACAGAGATGGAAATATAGCCACCAGAAAGTTCAGATCTCCTCAGAGGGATTAGGAAAATGGTATTCATTAGAATACCATATGATATGTAAATGACTTCCTTTGCCTATAATTTATCTACTACATGATTTTTAGACAAGTCAATAGGCATTTTGATTGGTTTCTCACATGTAAATTGACTGGACAAGCACTTTCCAGGATTCTGCTATGTGGAATCCTAGAATTTCTAGCAGTAATAGTCAAGCTTTATGGAAGCTATCTGAGAACAAAAGCAAAAAGAAAGATTAAAGACTACCAGTAAATCTCTCATTTCATCAAGTTCAGCTCTTTTTAGTAGAAAATCATAGTACTTACCTAAAAGTTAATGATAAAAGTAAGATTTTTTTGTTTTGATTTTTGAGGTAGAGGGTCTCTCTTTAGCCCAGGCTAACCTGGACTTCACTATGAAGTCCCAGGCTAGCCTCTAACTCACAGCGATCCTCTTACCTCAGCTTTCTGAGTGCTGGGATTAAATGAGTACACCACCATAACCAGCAAAGATAAGATTAATCAACTATAATATTAATTTAACCTAAATATAAATAAATACTACATATAGATAAATATAGTGTAAATACTACTATAGATGTAAGTAAGACCTGGTCTCATATCTCAAAGAAAAAAATTATCAAAGTTTAAATCTTTTGTTATAAACACATAAATTAACTCATATTTTCATGAACTACAACTTTTACTGAAGGTAATTATATTTCTCTTTAGCTTCTTCCAGTATATAAAATTTTGCTAAACCTTGACAGAAAATCAACACATGAGAGCCAATGACAGATACTTATAAGAGTTAACAGAGTAAGAAATATTGAAGAAGCAAACATGAATTGCATCTTGATTTCAAAAGGGACTACCACTTTAAAAGATAAACGCATATGAAAATATTCTGCCAACTATACACAGTCATGGGCCATAAGACAAACATTTTTATGACAATGATAATAAAGGTGAAAACTTTCTATTGTCTAGTATGTTGACTGTACCTCTTCTATGTTTAAATACCTTTACACATAAATACTTATGCTGCATTATAATTTCTAAAATAAGTGCTGGGAAGATGGCTCAGTAAATAAAGTGCTTGCTACTCAAGTGTCAGTATCTGAGTATGGATTCCCAGAACACAAGTAAAGTTGGATATGATAGCATGAACATCTGGAGGTGTAAACAGCAGAATCCCTCAGAAGTTTAGTGTGGTAGTGAACAAAGGACCTTGCCTCAATCAAGGTGGAAGGTGAGGACTGACAACCAAGCTTGTCCTATGACCTTCACAAATGTGCCTGTACATATATACTCATAAAAAAAAAAATCCTACAGTATTCAGTATAGTAAGACATTATATGGGTTTGTAGCCAAGGAGCTACATATAGCCTAGGCAGGCACTAGACTAGTACCATGGAGGCAGTGTAAGCATATTATGATGTTTGCACAAAGACAAAATTACCTATCAATGCATTTCTAAGAATCTATCCCCGATGTTAGTGACATGTGATTTCTTGAATAGTTACTTCTCAAATATTAATTTTTAAAAAGCATTCATTAACTTCTAAAATAAATATTGTTTAAAACTCAAAATACCTTATAGACAGCATCTGTAAAGCGCAAATCATTCTTTGCTATGAGCTCTATGTTGGATTCCATCAGAAGCTCTGTCACGTAAGGCGAGTATGAGGTAAGAGAATAGCTGATGATAGGCAAAGATGCTGCTGTATCTCCTTTTATCAAACTGTTAGGGAGAAGGACTTATAATTAGCATAATTCCAAAAAGCTGGATAATTAAGGAAAAGTATCAGGATGCTGTAATTTCAATACTACAGACACAATAGTTAGATGATACATGACCCTCCAGATTCTATCTCCCAATGTAATCCACTCTTCCAGACTATTTGAATTAGTGTTGGTCATGTGCTCAAAAATTTATTGTAGCTGTCAAGTACCAAAAGTCTATTGCAGTTTTTATTGATGTTTTAAAGCTTATTCTTATTTGATCTACTTCATTCGTCCTACTAATAAAGAAGCGGGTAAAAAGTATTAGCAATGCTCTTAGTAATTCCAAGCTGATATTACAGACATAATAATAATGTGATGCCTGACCCTCCAAATTCTGCCTCCCATCTAGTAAGCTCATATAACTATCTAGAAGGATATCTGACTCTTTACCCATACAACTATTCATTCTTTATGAATCATTAGTCAAATATTGATTCCTAAAAAGTCAGGTGTGGTAGCTCACATTTAATCACAACAGTCAGGGAGGCTGAGGTAGGAGGATCACCGCTGAGTTCAAGGTCAGCTTGGGCTACAGAGTAAGTTCCAGGCGACCTGGGCTACAGTGAGACCTTGCCTAAAAACAAACACACACCTTGATTCCCAGGAATCTATTCTTAACTGTCTAGTCTATACCAAACTCTCAGAGTGTTCAGGGTACTCAGTGTCTATTGTCTAATGCTACATTCTAGTTGTCTACTTACTTCTTGAAGTGAAATGCCTTCATGTATTTTTGCACAAAGAAACACAAGTGTTGTCTTCTAGCCAGTACTATGCATTCAATTATGTTACACTATACTTACAAATAAACATGCATGCTTTCATGAAATTCAAAATGAATATATAAATTTCCCATCAACATCCAAATTTTAATAAGGCAGGAGAAAAACATGATAATCAGACTGCTTCTGGACAAATATACCTGTTGTGCATTTCTTTTCTTTTTTTGAAATATTTATTTATTTATTTGCATATATGTGAGTGTGAGAGTGTGAGCGTACCAGGGAATCTTGCACTGCAAACAAAGGCCATATGCATGCAACACTTTCTGTGTCTGATCTTACATGGGGTACTGGAGAATCCCCAGTCCAGCAGCAGACTCTGCAAGCAAGCTAATTAATGGCTGAGCCATCGCCCCAGGTCTTATGTTTCCTTAGGGGTACAGATAGTATTTTATCTGAGAAAATGGTTCTGATAACATAGTTCAAAAACAGAAAATGAAAAATGTCTTCAAACAGAAGAATTTGACCATATATAATTTATGACTAGCTGACAGCTAGTACTATATTTAACATTTTATAACAACCTTAAAATCTTGGTTATATAGCGCTAAGGACTGAGAACACTAAACAGTATCAAAACATAAGGCAGTAAATCAACAAACAACACACAAAAAATGACTAATAATAAAAACAACTTAAAATATGAAAAAAAACAGAAAGAATTAAAATACATAGTGGGGCTGGAAAGATGGCTCATCAGTTAAGGCGCTTGCCTATAATACCTAATGACCAGGGCTCCATCCCCCAGTACCTACATAAAGCTAGATACACAGTGGCACATGCATCTGTGGTTTGTTTAGAGTGGCTAGGGGCCTGGCACACACATTTTTTCTCTCTGTCCTCTCTCTATGCTTGCAAATAAATAAAAATATTTTAGAATACTAACATAGTAGTAGTGTATGCATTAATAATAGTAGTGCTGTGTATGCATTTTTATGTGTGGGCTGGGAAAAAGGCGGCCTAAGTTTTGTAAGGTATAGGTCGTTTCTTCTGTGTCTCAGAAGAAACAAGTCCAACTGCCTATCTCAACAGACTCTGCAAACATTAGTATGCTATGAAGTAATTTTGTTCTTAATGATGATTGGGTCAGTAGAAAAAAACTGTCTAAGCACTCCATAAAGAAAACAGAATAGGGCTGGAGAGATGGCTCAGCGGTTAAGGCAATTGCCTCTGGTGCCTAAGGCTCCTAGTTCAATTCCCCAGGACCCACATAAGCCAGATCCACAAGGTGGTGGACCTGGTGTTATCTCTCTTTATCTCTATCTTTCTTTCTCTCTATATATATCTCTCTGCTTGAAAATGAATAAATTATTTTAAAAAAAGAAAACAGAACAGTGGTGTATCCTAGAATTATTCCTATATAAAAATATCTTTGAATATGTTGATACTGTGTGTGGTGACATACATTTATAATTCTAGACTTTGGAGGGTGGAGGCAGGAGGATATAGAGCTCAAGATCATCCTTAGCAACATAGCAAGTTCAAGACCAGCCTGGGCTATTACAGATCCTAGTTTAAAAAAAAAAATTAAGTAATATGGTAAGGAGAAATCTTTCCAACTCAAACTGGTAACTTTCCCACAAGTTTAAGAGGGTTGAGATTCTCCTGAGGCATATTTTATTTACGACTGGTACAGCCTATGCATTGTATTTCTTTCACATATTCCATACTATGCATTGTATTTGTTTCACATGTTCCGTTTCCCACATATACTGCCTCTAATAATGGCAAGTAGAGTCTCATTACACTCATTTACAGTTTTTTTAGAGTGATGTCTACCTAATATGCAATTACAATATTTATTCTCATATGTTAAGCCCATTATTGGAGCATTCTACTTAGTGGTTGGTTTAACTGATCATAACTGTACTATTTAGATGTGGCCACCTTGTGGATATATCTTTTAACATTTTGATATTCAATGTGCAAGTAATCAACTCGGAATATATGTCAGGTACAATTCCAGATGTGGAGATACTACAGTGAACAAAATGAATCCCCCAGCTCATGTACATTCTAGCAAGGGAAATTATTTAGCCAATAACCCCATTAATCAAAGTAAATGCTATGAAGAAACAGAAGAATGAAATGATAAAAATAACAGGCTAGGGCTGATGAGATAGCTTAGTGGTTAAAGCCTACAGAGCCTAAGGACCCAAGTTGGATTCTCCAGAACCCATGTAAAGTCAGATGCATAAAGTGTCTCATGCATTTGGTGTCCATTTGCAGTGACTGAAGGCCCTGATGTGCGCATTCTCTCTGTCTATCATTTCTCTTTGTTTGCAAATAAATAAATAAATAAATAAATAAAATAAAAAAAGAATAACAAGATCATCATTATCAGGGTAGTGGGAATATAGAAATATTAGTAAACAGAAGATAAAACAAAGGTTCAAAGGTCTGTTACATGGCTTAGCTTGATAAGAATCTTCAAGCATGGTAGAGACTGCAAATAGCAATTTTACAAACTAGAATCTTCCATACTAAAGAGTACATAATTTAAACATATAAAATTAATCCTCCATAAAATAAATAAGAAAAGGCAACATCTCTGCTCATTTAGATAAATTAAAATCCCATTCAACTGAATAAGAGAATAGTAGACTATATAATTAATAAACTCCATTATACTTCTGTGTTTGAAAGTACATAGACAATACCTCCAATCCTTCAACTGACATTTACTGTGCTAATAAATAGCATCTTACATAGCCTGACTGGAATTTTTCTCTTATTCATCCTTATAAACAAACTTCCAGATTCCCTGCTTTTTAAAATATTTAAAAAATTTCAAAGTAAATTTAAGTAGTAGCAGACAAAATCTTTATTTCATTTAGCAGCCCCATCATGTTATAGACTATCTCAAAGTACTAGAGAAAAAGAATACAAACAAGTTTGATAGTATAGCTTACCCTACATAATCCACCTCTCTAGGGTAATTCAGCAAACGAAGCACTTGCTCTAGCTTCCGTAAGCTTCTTTTCAAGTCACCCGTTGCCATTATTTAACATTAGAATCAGTTCCAACTCCTGAAATAACCTTAACTTTTCACCTAAAAGTAAAAAAAAAAAAAAATCCATGAAGCAATGGTTAAATGTGATGTTTTAAAGCTCCTCTGTTCTATTTGGTACATATTCCTATGGGTACTTTGCATGTTTACGTTATGGAAGCTGTATTTCTCCTAAGTCATAGTCGCCTCTACGAGTTACATATCTGCTGCTTTGTATCTTCTGTAAGTTTCTGAATGCAAGGTTAGCTTCATCCTGATGCCTTAATATTTTTCCACAAAAAAGTAAATTTATGTTTATGTTCATATGACACTCCTAAATATTTTATTGACGGATAAGAGATAGTTCTAACAACTTTCTTAAAAGTGTGACCAAATACCTAACAAGAAGCAACTTAAGGGAAGACAGGTTTATTATGGCTCATAGTTTTAGGTCATACAGTCCCTCATGATGGGGAAGTCATAGAGATGGGCTGTTCTGTGGTGCAGGATCTGCTTGTTCATAGTTTAGCAGACATAGGGAGCAGAGATAAGAAAGGAAGTGGGGGCGAGGCGCGGTCTCAAACTCTCCCTCCCCCAACCTCCTCCTCCCCCAACTAGGCCTCATATCCCAAAGGATCTACAACTTTCCAAAATACCATCAGCGCAGACCAAGTGGTCAAATACATGAGCCTGTGGGGGACAATTTACATTCAAACCACAACAGGTACCATTTGAAAGACACGTGAAGTTGAAATAGACCAAATGAATATTTTAGATGCTTATAGAAGCCATAGAATACAATCAATAATAAACAAAAAATGAAGACAAAGAAGTTTAGCACAGACTTCATCATCTTTCCCAAGATTTGGTCCACACATGGATGGCAATAAGATATCTTTCTTTAAAAAATAATACATATACTTGTGTGTGTGTGTGTGTGCACACACGTGTGGGGGGGAAGTAGTAAAAGCACTGGTAGCAAGCATGAGTTGGACTTCTAGAGATGTAGTGGCTTATGTCTGTAATCCCAGTGCTCCTATAGAGTGACAGGAGGCAGAGACAGGACATTTTCAAAAGAAAGTTTGCAGGCCAGCAAGCTTTCCATATGTGGCAAGGGACCCTGCCTCAACCAAGGTAGAATGTAAAAACTAACTCTTAAGGTTGTCCTCTGACCTCCACACATGAACATGCATGCACACACCCACAAAGATTTTTTATGATAAAAATAAATACAATATAAAACAGTACCTTGAAAAATGAATTTTGAAAATGACACTCCTTCAAAATGAAACCACTAACATTAAAAAAAAGAACAATTCATAAATTAGTAGAAGTAAATTTTGTGATCTTTCCCCCAAGTTTGCATTTCAGCAGCTATCTAGAATACAAAGTAACTCCTCACCTACCTCATCTGACCTACACATGAGGAGAGGCAACAATGCCAGCAATCCATGAAATCCAAAACTTAATAACCCTTCTAGGCTAAGCCCTAGCCACCCCAGGTTAGAGCAACTAGACTAACTCTTCCCTCTCTTTTGTATCTGGTAAGTTCTCTCTTATCAACAAGGAATAAGCTGAATACTCTGGCACAGATAGGACACTGCCATCATTGTTTTTAAGCCAATAATTCATACAACCGACAATGTTAGAGAGAAGGAATTCTAGGTATCATCAAATGGGAGATGACAAGAAAAAAAAATCCTAAAGTCAAATGCTACAAACTATTGGCAAAGAAAGTTAACTTTATTTAACTAAAATCTTTCATGATGTCCAGAGTTGGAGGGGCACAGAAACAAGAGAGTTCCCAAAACCAGCCTTTACTTGCAGGGAAAGAGAAGTGGGAACTAATCTGGCTGTAACTGCTACAAGTCTGTTTCTGATTTTTGTTAATGTTATCAGTTGATCTTGTTTTTTGTTCCAGCTCAATACAACACAGTTGTTCTTGGATGTTTTCTTTCCATAATTTTAAAGTACATTCCTTCCAACAAACTCCCTTTAGTCTTGTACATTCCTTCCAACAAACTCCCTTTAGTCTTTTCAGATATATATTCCATCATCCCAGGATATGGAATTTTATTGTATGTAATACTTCATGATACCTTTCCTATTTCTCATGTCCTAGAACATATTTCAATGTGTCTTACATTATTTCTTCCTTTGGTAATAGAATTTCTGACAACAAAGTATATCCCTGGAACACATCCTCTTCAGTACAGCAGAGTATTTTGAAGAAGAGTAAGATTCAAGTAGAGCTTTGATCTATAGGCAAAAAGATAAGTGATAAAACAGGTCAAAGATAGGAAAATGTGACCACATTAAACCTTACTGCCATTACAAACGCACTCCAGACATATGAACCACTTTATGCAACTGGCTTTACTTGGGTACTGGGGAAACAAACCCAGGCCAACCCAACTAGGCAGACTTTGCAAGCAAGTGGTGTTAAACACTGAGCAGATCATCTCCTCAGCCAAAGTTTTTAAAGATTTTTTAAAATCCCACTCAATCTTACTGTTAAAACTCATTAACACCGCAGGATGTGAGAAGCTCAACGTTCTTTGTTTCAGCACAAAGAGACTGGATTTATAATCATCACGGTGGATGGCTAATGGTTTGTAAAATAGTTTAAAAGGCCAACATTATCTAAAAGTTATGCGTCAAAAAATCAGAAATAAAGATCAGTGGAAATGAAGTTTATGAATCTTTCTGCAAAAGACACAAAGGAAATACTATTATGAGAGACAAGAGGATTTGAGAAAGGAGAAACATCGAGATAACTAGAGGAAAGGAGGAGTCACAGAGCTCAGCGACACCGCTGCGTTCACATTTCTTAAAATGTTTGCAAATAATTCTGGAAAAACATCGAGAGGAGCTCTAATTCTAGAGTTTAAAAAAAAAGAGAATTAAAAATTTACGATTTGACTTTTGAAAAAGAAAACATCCTGGGGAGGAAAACAAACAAACAAAAGAAAGAAAGGAGGATCCTTGAAACACTACGAAATTGCAAGCAAAGCCAACCCGCAGCTCCGGAGCCTCCTTCCAGCAGGTGTTTTGGAGGAACCACCCGGAGGGTCTGGACCGTCCGGAGTCCCCGATCGCCGCGCGGTGACAAAGGACGGAAAGGCAGACCTGTCGTCCGCCCCGGGCCGTCGGGGCTCGGAACGCACAGCACGGACGGCCGCGATCCCGCGTAGGCTCAGCCCGGCCCTCGGCTTCACCCCGCCGCCGCCCAGCAAGGGGAGCCGCCGTCCGCCGACGCAGGCACCGGCCCGCAGCTAGGGCTTCCCGGAGCCCCGACTCCGACGTCCCGGGACGCCTCTCGCGCCGACCGTTTGGATTCGCAGCCGCGGCTTCAAGCCCGCCACGCACCGCGGCAAAACCCTTCAGCGCGGCCGCCACTCGGCGTCTCGGGATTCCTCGCCAAAGATTCCACACACGCTGAAAAACGGACGCTGGGGGAGACTGTGCTCCGATGAGACAGTTCCCAACGATTTGTCCAATTTTATGTCTCCTATTAGAAACTGGTGTGACTTTGGACGGTCAAAGCCATTCGGGATGCGAAAAGAGAACGAAAGACTCGATGGCGAATCTGCCACTTCGAAATCGAAATGCATCATCTGGAAAGGCAAGCTCCCGTACGTCACTTCCGGCAACAATAGGAAACGTCAAAACGCGGCGAGCGGGCAGCTCTTGCTCCTGCAGGTTAAGGTGCTGTGTTTGCAGGAGTTTGATGGTGTTTGCGGTGCCATCGCAGCCGTCACCACCACCTCCGTGAGTCAGTGGCGGGTGGACCGGCTTCCCCATGGCCCGGGCACGAGTTCCGGGCTGAACCATTTATTTTCTTTTCGGTGAAAGCCCCCGCCCAGAGACCGGCTCGTCGCGGCGGCGGTGGAGGTCGCAGGTCGCTCAGGTAGGAGCACAGCCTGGAGACTCTCCAGGTCTCTCTCCTTCTGCAGGTGCACCTTCTCCCCTTCTCGGAAAATAAAGACGGCCCGTGATTGCCGCTTGGCAAGGACCAATGGCGCTGTGAAATTGCTTGAGTGACAGCGGCGATGGCTTGTAAAATGGGGAGTCGGTGTCACGAGGCGGTAATGGGTCTGTCCCTAGGCTCTTTGGGGTACAGGTCGTTTTGGGATTCCAGGTACTGACCCGGAGTCTTTCGGGAACATTGCCGACAGACAGAAAGGGTCACTTTCTTCAGGTCCACGTGTTGCTTCCCAGGAAGAGTGTTACTCGGGTTCCTATCACAGTTTTCGATTATGTAGTACATTCCGGTGATACAAATGCAAACACACACACACACACACACACACACACACACACACACACACACACACACACACACGGTTAGCCTGACATTTAGTTGCTACAGCAATCAAAAGTGATTGTGCAATTTGTTAAAATTCTTTGGATTCTCTGTGTCTGGACTTCCATTCGCACTCAATAAATTCGTAATCAATACAACTCTTTGGCCAAAGTTACATAAATTGCAATTCTCATTCCTTATAGTTTAGTTATATTTTGGTTCTGTACATTCTGTATGCATATACTAATTTAATACGTGCATCTACTTGTTTTTAAAAATAGAAAATTCGTTTTAAGGCATCCTAGGAGGTGGTACTGCTCAAATCAATATTTTCATTTACTGCAGATGAATCCAGTGTGTCTTCTACTTCGGTCTTTCTTTCTTCTCCTCTCCTCCCCTCCCCTTCCCCTTCCCCTTCCCCTCTCCCTCCCACTTTTCTCTCGCCTGGAACTTGCTATGTAGTTCAGGCTTGCAACAACCACAATTGACCCTCTTTCCCTTCTTTTAATGTTTAGAGTTTGGTACCTAGACTTGTCTGACTTCTGTGATGATGGTTCACAAAATAGAGCAGGCTTCAGAATGAAGAGTAAATGCATTCATATTGTTTTCAGAAACTTATATTTGTACAGTTGACAATCAGCCTGAGGTGTTTCATTTGCTCTGTATTCCTAGATATAAACTCCCAAATTTAACTCAGTTTAAATCAGCAAACATTTATTATCTCCATTTCTGAGGGTTAAGAATTAGGGCACAGTTGAGCAATGCAGCTCTGTTTCCTTGGTGAGATACAGTTAGGCTATAGTTGGGTGTTGTGTTATCTTCAGGAGATTCCACTGAGGTGGAGTGCATAGTTATGATTGTTGGCAGGCCTGGGTTCACAATGTGGGTGCAGGCATTTTCCCTTAAGGTAGGCAATCCAAGATAGATTCAACCCAATGAAAGCTACCTACCGTCTTTATAACCTAGTCTCAGAAATGATATCCTATCACTAGTACCATTTTGTATTTGTTAGCAATGAGTCTTAAATCCAGCCCAAATTGGAGAAGGATGGCATTTACAAAAGGCATAAATCCCAGGAGGCAAGGTCAGTGGAAACCATGTTACAAGCACCGACCCATATATTGTGACTGATAACTATTTGTAGTTAAAGTAGTTTACTTGGTAAGAATAATTGTGTCCAGGGCTGGAAAGATGGCTCAGCAGTTAATGCACCTGCTTGCAAAGCTTAACAGATTGGGTTCAATTTGCCAGTCCCCAAGTAAAGCCATATATGCACATACATCTGGAATTCATTTGCAGCAACAAAGAGGCCCTGGTATGCTCATTCTCTCTGTCTCCTCCTCCCTCTCTCTCTCTATTCTTGCAAATAAATAAATATTTTTTTAAAAAGAATAGCAAGCAAAACACATACAATTAGGGTTAGATTGATGTTCAGTTGCTACAGCAGTCAAAATGGTTGTTCAATTTGTGTTTTGATTCTCTGTGTCTGGGCTGTAATTTTCACTTAGTAAATACTTAATAAATACTTAATTCATTGGACAAAGTTATGAGCTAAAGTAGGACTAAAACAAGTCAGACAAGGAAAAATGCCAGATTGTATAGCAGTGAACAAACTTGTACTAGCATTATCTCTTCCTAAAAATGGGTTTTATATTTTCTTAGTAGTTATCCAAGAGGCTTATTTCATTTTTCTTTTTACATCAGGTAGGAAGTATATGAAAGGACTTTTTGTTTGTGTTTTTAGGATTCATATCACAAGTGGAGATTTGTGTTTCTTACCCACTGACCTTTCATAGGTCTGAAATTAGGTCAAAATATACATGAGAAAGCATAAGCTTTGCAGCTTAGGATGTAGCTCTGTGGGTAGAATGCCTGCTGAACCTGCATGAAGTTCTGAGTTTGATGATCCTCAGTACCACATATCCAGGTATGGTAGCATACTTGCTGTCCCACCACTTGAGAGGGAGGCATGAAGGTAAGAGTTTAAAGTCATCTTCAGAGTGAGTTTGAGGCCTGCTTGGGCTGCAGGAGACCCTGTCTCAAAAAAAAAAAAAAAGTCACAAAAAGAAGGAACGAAGTTAAGCAATGGATAGAGATAAACATAGAAAGCAGACTTTCTGTTAAAAAGGTGTGATCAGATAAGGATTGTGGAGTTGTAACATCCTTGTTAGTAGCAGTGTTAGTAGTGGGTTTCACCTGTGCTCCCTCCTGAAGCAGCCAGAGGGTCTCTTTTCAGAGACCTTTACTTATTATGTGACTCTGGAAATTTTGACTACACTGCAGAAAAGAACCACAGAACAAGAGATTTTGAAGCAAAGTTAGAGTTTATTAAGAGAAAAGGTTTTAATATAGATTAGCATGGACATTTAAAGTAAAAGCGACGCTTAAGAAAAAGGGTATACCCAGGTGTGGGCATGGGCTTCTCAAGAGAGAGTTGAATGTGTCTTAATAATACCTAAACATAAGATTTTGGTGGCCTATAAAGTTATATTGTTTTTAAAAAGTTTAAAAGGTTAAGAATGTTGTGGTATAGTTATTTTTATCTAGGAGTATTTCTTTAGTCAATGAGTTATATAAGGTAGTTCACAGTGTATTGTACAATACAGGTAAGGTAAACATGTAGGTCCAAAGTCAAAGGAGCTCTTAATTATACATAGGTCACATAGAACCAGAACATATGTTTTGACTGTAAACCCGATTGTTTAAAAAAAAAATTACTGCACACACACGCACACCCAGATCTCTTGCTGCTGTAATCTAACACCAGAATGCCATGTGCCATGCAATACTTTTGTGTTTAGCTTTTCTGTGGGTGTTGAACCTGGGCCAGCAGGCTAAGCAAGCACCTATAACTGATGAGCCATCTCAACCCCATAAATTTGATTCTTAATCTTGTGTGAGTCTCTTGATTCTCAGTCAGTAGAGGGTTAAGGCTCCTTCCCTACCCTTCCCATGTCCCTTGTTTTCCCTATCCTATCCTGCTTCACAGCAGGTACCACCAACTATCTTCATTACCTGGCTACACATCATCAGCCCAGCTGTTGTTGGTAAACCACTATTGGAAATAACAGGATTTATTAAGACAGGGTTTGGGATATGACCCAATGTGAATTTCCCCATGCCTCTACTAGGTTTGAAAGATACTGTAAACCTTTATCTGTTACAGATGCTATTCAAGTGTATTTCTTGCACCTCAGCAACTGAAATATGGCAATTTTCAAGTTGTGAATGTGACTTTTCAACTTGGGCTCCTCAACAGATTAACACCCTGCATATATAGTATGTTACAGCTAACTAACTGAAATAAACTTGGGGCCCTTAAATGCCTAAATATTTTTAAACAGATGTCTGAGAAAATAAAACAGTTTAAATGCTTCCATAAGAATTCCAGAGTGATGTTCAAATAAAGTGAGTGGCATTACTAATGCAACATTATATTCATGTATTTCTTGTGCTGTGTTGTCTTAAGACAGTCTTTCTTTAGAAATGCCAGATGAAGAAGATTAATTGTCAGTCTTTCTCCTAAAATGGAAAATTGCAAAAGCATTTGTTTCTGAAGTAATGATAGCTTAGCTGTAATAGACTTTGTAGTTAAGTATTAAGTTATTTAGATAATTATGAATATAATAACATAGTTTTACTCTGTATTTTAAAAAGAATTTAAAATAAAAACCCAACACATTCTCCTACAAAAAAATGTCTTAAGTCTTTTGAGTGAAGGAACCAAATTTTAGCAAGTAAACCAAGCTGGCAAGCCCATACTGCATAGTGATTTATAGAAGATATGGAAAGGGGGGAAGGAAGGATGAGTGTTAAATACACACCTTGAGAGTGAAAGTTAGTAGTCTTTTATGTTAATGCGTTTCAAAAGATTTCACATGCTAATCAGAAGGCACAACAAGGATGTGAGCTCAGGTTCTGGTAGCAATGAATGGCTGTCAGGGTAGCAGGTAGCACAAAGACAATGGCTCTGGGTCTGCAGCATTCCAACTTTTCACAGTCACCTTTCAGTCTTAGAGGATCTTTCTCTGACCTTCAGCTCACAATTTTTGTTTTCGTATACAAGATCTTATCACCTGCAAGCAGAAAGTTTTATTTCTTTCTTTCAATTTTAATGCCTTATTTCTTTTCCTTGTCTTGGATCCATAGAATTTTATAAATGAAAGATTTAGGAGATCAAGATCAAAGCTCTAATAACAAAATTTAAGTAGCTTGCCCAATTCTCACAGTTAGATTAAGAATTTGGATCAAGTTTTCTCATCTTATGTTTGACTTTCCTCTTATTTTAGGTTGCCCTCAATATTTATTTTATCTGAAAACTTCATTTTTGTATAAAACAGCTTGGTGAAAATTATGATTTTGGTGTCTCTTTGTGTTGTCATTCTGTAATGTTCATAGGAATAGCATTGTGGTTAGCGGGCATGAGAGTGTGATGTACTTGCATTGCAAGTAGGGGACTGGAATACACTAGCATGGCTGGCCACGGATTCAGTCATGCTCGGTAAGTCAGACCAGTATCATTAGAAATTATACTTTCAAGCAATAAGATCATTTTTTATTTGCAGGTTAAAACAGATAATAGAGCATTTTTTAAAAAGCAAATTGAAGTAATTAAGTAAGCCCAGGACTCAGGTTTGCAGTAATATTTGATAACATGTTCATTTTACATTTACTTAAATGCCATTTTGGTAGCACTCATTGTACAATGAAATTAAAGAGGAGAAGAAAATAACTTTAGAAAACAATATTGTAAATCTTGTTGCATTCAAGCAACCTACAAATGGTATGCCTTTTAGTGAGAAAAACTGCTGTTGCAGGACCAGATCTGTAAATTTAGTGATTGGGGCTTTTTTATGTGTTTAAAGTACTGTGTGACCTCTTGGGATATAACTGTTTCCCTTCTCTCCCTAGAAATCCTTCCTGTGGCTCACTTTTCATTTCTCTGAAATTGTTGCCTTTAAATTTTAGGAGTGTTTGGTTATCAGGTGTTTTTCTTTTCTTTTAAAAATTTCTTTATGCAGTCTACTCCAAACTGCTTTCGTGGTCTATCTTTTGGAAGTGAAGAAAAAAATTTTAGGCTACCAATCATATTCTTAATGTTCATAGGAAGTGCTTTCTCACAGACTCACCCACATTCTTATGCCATTGGGTAAATGTCACTTTATGCTATTTAAAGATTTTAAGGCCTAATCTGGCATTAGGTTGTTACTTTCTATTTCAGAAAAACTAATTTTTAAGCATATAAATTTCCTTATCTTTTACTTAATAGAATTTACATTTTAAAGATAACTCTTATATACATTATAGACCTTTACCTGAGATAGAATATTTATTTACAAATTCCACTATTTAGATATAAGAGGTGATGTAGAAAACTAGCCATTTGCAATATATATTTAAATGATATTATACATATATCTTATTAATAACCATAGGGTAATGACTTAACACTGTTCAGAAAGAATTTAGGAACATTTTGATTAAAGGTGTTTAACATTTTACAGATAGGCTTTAATTTGATGTTTAAGAGGTACAAAAGTAATTTATGTATTATTCTTTGTAGAAATTCTCTACTCTTGAAGAAAATTTTATAGATACAGTTAGTCAGAAATACTATTTTTTAGAAATACAAGTATGCTGGAAGCAAATTGTATAGAAAACTATTATTCTTAAATTATTTAAATAAACTGATAACTGATGTTGCTTATTACTCTTGAGTTTATATTGTTTTCTAGGTAGAAGTTTATGATATGTTAAAAGTTTATCTTGGGCTGGAGAGATGGCTCTGTGGTTAAGGCACTTGCCTCCAGTGCCTAAGGCCCCGGGTTCGATTCCCCAGGTCCCACATAAGCCAGACCCACAAGGTGCGGCCCTGGTGCGCTCTCTCTCTCTCTCTCTCTCTCTCTCTCTCTCTCTCTCTCTCCTCTCTCTTTCTCTCTCTCTCTGCTTGAAAATGAATAAATAAAATATTTTAAAAAAAAGAAAAAAGAAAAACCAAAAAAAAAATTAAAAAAAAAAGTTTATCTAAACTAAAACTGCTTTTTCTCTGTTAATAAGAAAAGTACATCCAAAAATCATTTTAGACCAGTATGGATGTTCCTCAGGTTTTACATAAAATTGACAAAGCAGTGAGCCAGGGTCACATACTACTTTACCAAATTAAAAACTGCTTTTGTATACATTATCATAATTAATGGTCATAACAATTTTATAAAATAGATAGGAATGATTTTCTCTATACCAAACAGATACAAAATATAGTAAGTTGCATTATAATTGGAGCTCTAAATGCATGTTTCAGAGGCTTAGTGCCAGAAAACCATCCATGCATTTTTCTAAAGCAGTCATTTATGATGCAGGATTTTGGGTCCAAGGAGAAATTACATTCCAGAAAGATGTAGGAGATCCCAGGCCTGTGTGGACCCCAATTTTTGAAAGGTCTTTATCCAAGTTAACATAGAATTAAAAACACAGACTCATAGAAGAGTGAACTATGAATTATGAGATTTAATTTTGGGAGAATTAGGACCTAGAAAGAAGGCTAACAAGGAAGACCAAGCCAAAGAAGGGGGAGAGAGGGAGAAAATCTCCTTCACATTCCCAGGGAAGAAGCCTCCAGCAAAGGCACACATGGAAAGCAAAGAGGAGAGCCTGAGCCAACAGACCCCCCACACATGGGGGAGGGGTCAGAGGGGATGAAGAGAGAGTAAAGGACTGAGAGCTTAAAGAGAGATCATACATATTGCAGAAAAGAAAAGAATCAAAAACCAAAATACCTATAGAAAGCAAGCAGGAAAATTCCCAGGCAAAAAAGAAATCCTCTCACTTTCCACCTAGGCTGGGAAGGGAGTGAGTTTACCCAAGCAAGGTCTGGGAGAGTCAGGGGCAGGAGAATAAGTAGGGATTTACACACATGGTAAGTATGGTAGTTTGACTGAATGTCCTCCAATAGATTAAAAAGTGTAAAAGTTTTTCTCCAGCTATCTGGCTGGATCCTGGGGTCTAACCCAAAGGTATTTCTAAGGTGGATGTGAAATTCCAGCTATATATATATATATGCAAAGAGCAGTCCAAGTCTGAGTCTGAGTTCCTGTTTTTTTGCTAGTGAGTTAAAGTGTGCTTGCTTGTTTTGGAGGTGCTGGTGCTGGGCTTTTCTCTCTACTTGGATCTGTGAAAGGGGCCTAGCCTTTTTCTTCATTATTGAACTTCCCTTGGATCTGTTATTTTAATAAATATTTTCCTCCCAAAACTGCCTGGTTGTAGATTCATCCCAGCAGTATGTGGCTGACTACAACAGTAAGACTCCTTTATAAGGATCAAACATTCAATTAGGATGAGCCTCATCATCATACTTAGGTGTGTAAGGGATACAGCTGATTGGTTGGTGGATGCAAGAGATGACTCAGGAGGCACCAGCCCACAGGTGTGCTAACGGAAAACTTGAAATAGGAAGCACTGTTGAATTGTTCTTTGCAGCCATCTTGCATGAGACTGAATCAGACATAGGTTCTAGTACTGCTGGGGCAGGCAAGGTGACATTTCCCTGGGCCTCTGTCCCTGTCTGACTGAATATAAAAAGGTATTTTGCTTCTATTCTGTATCTTATATAGTTTCCATTCCCCAATTTCAACCTAATAAAACTAGAACTCAAGAAAACCCAAATGTCAATTAAATTTATGTACATTGATCACAACAATTGGTACATTAATAGCACTTCATAATTCAAATTACTTGGCTATCCTTGTCAGTGATACTTCAGACAGGAGGCTAGTTACCAGTTTTTTTTTTTAACAAGGAACTGCAAAAAGTATACACACAAAAATAAATCTGCTGATCTCTAAATCTGTTACTGAAATGAACAGACAGTTCACAAAAAAGGAAAACAAAATGGCCAAGTACTTATAAAAATGTTCAACATCGCTAACCCTCAGGGAAATGCAAATTAAAACAACTTTAATACTTACTGCAGTCAGAATGGCTATCATCAAGAAAAAACAGCAAATGAAGGAACCCTCATCCACTGTCAGTGAAAGTGCAAACTAAATACAACCATATGGAAATCAGTATGGAGTGATCTCAGAATGTTTGGAATAGACCTCCCATATAACCCATCTGTACTCCTGGACTCGTCTATAGAGAGACTTGTACATTCATGTTTACTATTTATAATGGCTGATGGTTAGAATCAGCCAGCATGCCTATTGCCAAATGAGTGGATGATGAAAATGTGGTAAATATTCAATGGAATTCTGTGCAGCAGTATGGAAAAATTAAATTAAGAAATTTGGAAAGAAATGTTCTCTCTTATGCTGGTCTTAGTATGAAGCATCTTTAAGTAAGTGTATGTTGGGGGTAAATGGGAATTCAACCTATAAAGATAGAGCCATCACAAGAAGTGAATACAAAGAGATGAGCTGGAAGAGGGAGGAGGGAAGAGCAAAAGAATGCACGTGATAGAGGGAGAAGAGGAAGACGGGATGAGAGCAGTTAGGAGGATTTTAAAAAGTACTTGAAAATGCCAGTGTGGATGATACCTAAATGTTAAAAAATTAAAGTTAAAAAAGAATGGAAATTACTTGGGACGTGAGAATATTACTAAAATCCATAGTAGAAATTTCTTATTAATTTGCACTTAATTTTTATGTGCACCCAAAAGGACTTTTGCCATCAACTCTTTTAACTTTTTCTAGAAATGGATCAATAGTGATTAAAGATGCTGACTACTAACTATCAGAAAGGTATTTCTGTTACCACAGATAGGAAATAACTAGCCTGGTTTGACAATTTTTT
>PVHP010014425.1:0-39445 GCA_004024765.1 Zapus hudsonius | reverse complement strand
AAACCTCTTTATAGCTAATCCATCTGTACTTAAATTCTGTTTCTCTGTAAGATATAAAAAGGAAAGTAATTTATCTTTCAAAGTTGTGACTCTATGTAATGCAAACACCAATGGCGCAAAGCCCCACATTACCTGTGCTTAGTGAATACAATGCATTAGTTCCATACATATCTTCATATGGATGTTTTGCAGCAGCATCTCATGTACCAAGCTGGTCTCAAGCTTGCTATGGAGTGCAGGGTGAGCTGGAACTTCAGATCCTCCTGCCTTCACAGCCCAAGTATTTAGATTACAGTTACACACAACCGCATAACGTTTTGTTTTCCATTATACTGTAAATGCTATAAATATAAATATGCTATAAATTTCATAAATAAATACAATATATAAATATAAATATATATATATATATATAAATATATATATATATATATATATATATATATATATATATAACATAAATATATATACACAATATAAATTTCATACTAGGTAACCACATGTACTTCTCCAATGTGATTGATTTCTGTTAAGGTAGTTGATATATAGCTCAAAATTGTTTCTGTCGATACTATTTAATACACATATATATGATTATGTGCATATATATATATATATATATATATATATATATATATGTTGACCAAAATCCCATTGTTTCCCTTGATAACTGATCAATAATTTACAATTATTTGCTACTTATTTTTAGTTTACTCTTTTACATTTAATCTAATAGTGTAGTCTCTTTTCTTTGGTCGTTTTACATCCATCAAGGCGTACTTTTCAAATAGGGTATTATATCATTGTGACAGGTTTGCCTTGCCTTTTTTGTTTTGTCTTTATTAGAAATGCCTTACTTTGATTCTAATCATAGAATTTAGTGCATAAAGGTAAGAGATAAACCACACAGGAAGACTATGTTACAAACAGCCAGTGTTTCATACAAAAATTATATACAGAAGGTAGTATATTATGCAGTTAATCTAAAACACATGAAAATATAATGTAGAACCCAAACTGTTACAACAAAAGCTTTACTTGAAAACTTTTACTGAATAACTGGCACAGATTTCATATTTAGTACATCATTGTTCAAGAAAAGTAAAGAGTAATTGAAATAAGTATTGTGGGCAGTAAAAAATGGATTTTTACTGTGTCTTCAAAATACTCTACAATCTCTGTTTTGCCATTTGTGGAAATATTGTTGAACCATTTTCCAAGCCAAATTTCTTAGAGCATAAAGATGGAAGTCATATGGATTGGCTTTATGTTATTTATTTAGAATCATGCAGATATTTTTTTATATTTTATTTATTCATTTTCAAGCAGAGAGATACAGAGAGAGAGAGAGAGAGAGAGAGAGAGAGCGAGAGAGAGAGAGAGAGAGAGAGCACACCAGGGCCACCTCCTTGTGAGTCTGTCTAATGTGGGACCTGGGGAATTGAACCCAGGGCCTTAGGCACTGGAGGCAAGTGCCTTAACTGCTGAGCCATCTCTCCAACCCTCATGCAGATATTTTAATTAATAAGGGATGGACTATAGTATTCAACATCTTTTAACAGGTTATACAAGTATGTCTCTTCTAGAAACATTTTGATTGGCTGTTTTGCCAGCAGAAGATAGGCAACTAAGCGGAATTTTTGTTTGAATTTTTTCCATTGGCAGTACACAAACAAAACAAATTCATACAGTATCTTGAAGGATTTAATGTTGATTATTGTGCTTCTATTCTTCCCTTTATCTGATATTACGACAACTTTTTAAAATATTTGGCTTATGAGAGAGTGAGAGATAGAAAAAAATCAAAGAGAGAGAGAATGAGAAAGACAAGAAAAGAGAAGAAATAAAAGGAAAGGAAAGGACACAAAAGACAGAAAAGAAATAACAGCATCCCAGGGCCTCCTGCTTACTGCAAACAAACCCAGAGAAATCTGCCACTATTCTGCATATGGCTTTTTGTGGATTCTGGGGAATTGAACCTGGGCATTCAAGCTTTGCAGACAAGTGTGTTTAACAGCTGATCTATTGCCCCAGATCTCATTTTCAGGTAGCTTTAAAAAGATGAGAAACATTTATTTAAATAAAATGACAGCCCACCTTCTTTTGTGTATCTGATTACCTGGAGCCATTAGTTTGTATTACCAATTTCATCACAGCTACATATTTCAGATGCCCCATATGTCTTGCAATGCACCAAGGAAACTGTCACTGCCGATAAGGGCACCCATTCTAGTGAGGCATTTATGTCTCTACATGTCCTCCTATTATTTGCTCTGCATTCAGTTGAATATGCAGAGTTACTGCTCATAACCTGTGCAAGGGAAACCATAACCTGGTTTCATTAAAGATGAGATTTTCCTCTTAGTTACTCAATGTTTTAACACTTCTTAGAAAGTTTATGGAGGGAAATATTTAGAGATTAATTTACTTCAATATTATCCTGATATTTTGCAATATTCCTATTGGATACTAATTGCCTTACAAATAAATGATACTGTACACAATCCTTTATTTTGTAATATACAATATATTGCATATATTATGAACAACAGTACAGATGCCAATGAATAGTAAATTTATGATGTGACTGCTTTCATAGAAGTATAATTTCTTTATCACAACACAAGGGAATGTGCTATTGAACATATCATAGATAAAAAGAACTCTTCTGTCCTGAAGTTAGGACTATGGCAGTCCAGACTCTGTGCTTTAATGGGTGAGAGTTTAAGGGAATGAAGTTATACACCATTAGTTAACACTTACCAAGATATTGTGGACATAAACCATTTTTGAAATTAATTTTCTATTATCCATCTTACCTAGGTAGGTGATTTGGATACACTATTCAGATTTTTTTTAGCTTTCAGCTTATTCATGATCCTTTCAAATAGAGCATCATCATAGGTTTCCTTCTAAGAAATCAAAAGAAGTTTATAAAAAAGAACTTTCTCCATGTGCACCTTGCAAAATGCACAAAGGGGAAAGAAAAAAACTGGCTACTTCTGGTGTAGTTCATAACCCCCTACCCTATGGATATATAGATCCAGTAAGTGCACTGAGGAGGGACCCCAGTGGGTAGGGGACAGAGAGGAGGGAAATGGGTACACCTTCACAAGATTTGCTCATACAATATATTGAATCATTCATAATAAAGATATTAACTTAAATTTTTTTAAAGCATTAAACTTCCTACATTAATTGGAAATAGTTGAATCATTTGCTTAGATACAGTCATAATCATTTATACCAGTGAAGATGTATGTGTATCCTATACATGCGATATATATATATTGCATTTTATATTATATATATATATATATATATATATATATATATATATATATATATATATATAAATCAGGGTGGTTGAGTGCATTTAGAATGTATGAAGTCTTGAGTTCAATATCCAGTACCAAAACAAGCATACCAACAACTCAAAATCATTCCATGACTTATTTCTACCAAAGTTTGCTAAAATATTACCCATTGAGGAATCAAGATAAATTGTAGACAAAAGAAATGCTACTTTTCCACTTTATTTGTTTAGGTATTTTAAGGATACTTTTAATAGTTGTTAACCAATTGTATGTTGTGGTCATGTGCTAACAAAATTTCACTAAAGTTTTTATAAAACCTGATATTCTTAATAGACATATGGAAAGAACTTTCAAGTAAAGCTGTTACTTTAATTGCTTTAACAGCCTTGTGCCACATCATATTTTAATATATATTTAGGTTAATTACATGATATATTGGTTAGTCTATAAAACTGTTTTCAAAGGCTGGCTATATGGAACATTGTCTTTCGTGGTTTTCCTCTCACCTTCATGCATTAAACTCTACAATTAGGATGTAGCCAAGGCATTTCTAATAAAGATTGAATGAAAAGACAGGCAAAATTTCCACAATGATGTTATGTTATTTGAAAAGCACACTGATTCTCCTTTATTAAGTTCAGTCATGGAATGGTCTTTCTAGTCTTATAAAACTGTCCAAGTGATTATTATTCTGAGTCTTGGAAACAGACAATAGCATAAAGTTACAGCTCTGATATCTAAACAACTTGTGGCCTCAACCAATTCATCAGCCTTTCTGGACTTCAGAATCTCCATCTGCAAAGGGAAATAGTAATAAACATTTTCTCAAAATATTGCTGCAGTTGTAAAATCACATTGATTTTTAACAGACTAACACTATACCAGGGCCTTTAATCATGGAGAAAAATGTTTGCTGGTTCCCAATGCCCATTTTATGGTACCTTCCCGTTGCTATGTTTCACAGTAACCACCATCCCTGTGTCTGATAGCATGGATTGACTAGTCAGTCTGCATTCTACTTCCTGTTGCCATTTACACCCACAGTGTGCTATTTTTTAGCTGATGTCTTTTCTGTATTATTTTGCTCTGAGGTTCACTGATTACCTATTACTGTGATTCATAAAGATCTTCTGATGGAGGAACTGGGGAGTACAGAACCAATACCATGCCGATGTTAACCTGACATCATACATGGTGAGCATTATTATTAAGAATGTAGACACTGGGGGCTAGAGAGATGGCTCAGCAGTTAAGGTGCTTGCCTGCAAAGCCGAAGGAGCCAGGTTCGACTCTCCAGTACCCAAGTAAAGCCAGATGTACAAGGGGTTGCATGTGTCTTGAGTTTGTTTGCTGTTGCTAGAGGCCCTGGCTCACCCCATCTCTCTCATTCATAAATAAATAAATACACAAATAAATAAAATATTTTTAAATGTAGACACTAAAGATGAGACATTAGGGTGATATATTTTTGTTAAGTGCCATAGCAAAATTTTTTTTTAGGTAAGAGCAAAAAGGAACAAAAAAAAAAGTATTGCAAAGATTTCCTGTTAAAAAAAAAAGCTAAGCAGGGCTGGAGAGATGGCTCAGCGGGTAAGACACTTGCCTCCAGTGCCTAAGGCCCCGGGGTTCAATTCCCCAGGTCCCACCTAAGCCAGACCCACAAGGTGGTGGCCCTGGTGCTCTCTCTCTCTCTCTCTCTCTCTCTCTCTCTCTCTCTCTCTCTCTCTCTCTCTCTCTCTCTCTCTCTCTTTCTCTCTATCTCTCTGTTTGAAAATGAATAAATAAAATATTTTTTAAAAAGCTAAGCAGTAAAAGGAGGCCAATGAACCTATAAGTTTGAGTAATTATCAGTAGCCATATTTGATGATTTTTTTAATGACGAACCTTTAAAAAATTAAAAAAAAATGGCTGTATTTCTCGGTCTTTTTCAGCCCTGTTTGATCAATACAGAGATTACTTTGAATAGTTGCCAACTAAACAGACCTGCTCAGTCACAGATGAAGATATCTAATAAGGCTAACCAATAGAGAAGGAAATGCTTTTATTACGGTCTGTGATCATCCGCATGTGTCTTACATCCTGCACATTGATAGATGTACACGCTGCAATTGGAGTTCATGGAAACAGACAAGACAACAACCCTAAACCACTGAGTTTGTTTCAGACAAAGATATAAACACTTAAAATGTGTACCTTCTAAACTACCATCTCACATTTCTGTGTCCAAAGCATTTTCAGTTATCTAGGTTAGGTTTAAACCTACAGAATATTATTGTATATGTGTTATATTCAATAGCGTTTATTATATAAGCTTTTTAAAAATGTTCATTAACTTTTTTGCTTCATCTTATATAGTAGAGACAGAAATCTAAACAGCATACATAACATGCAGTTTAGTTGGGATATAAATAAGTGTAAATGACTAAAATACCTCAAACAAGCGGTAACTTGAAGATGTGCAGACCGAGTGTCTCCTAATCTTGACTCTGTGCACACCTGCTAGAGGTGGGAAAACCTGAGGTGAAGAGATTTGGGAGATAATAGCATGAAAATTACAGACATCATATATGTGTACATAATGATAGAGATTCAGACTTTAGATGGCTTGGTAAGACTGTCATGGCTATGAGATGGCAGCAGTAGTAATAAAGAGACTCCAGGCACTGGGTTAATGGGGTCATGAGGGCATTCTATGTCATAACAGAATATTGTGCTACTTTTCTGAAGGCAATGAGAGGTCAAGGAAAAGGTCAGTGATGTAATGAGTTTTGTGACTTTAGTAACATTGAGTCCAATATGGAAGGCAATCAGAAACTATGCTAATACGGTGAAGAGAAACTCATAAGTTATTTAAAGGGTACATTTAATATAACTCAGCAGATCTAGATTCTAATATTGAAGAGATAAAATATAATTTTAACTGGCATTTTTCACTAATTGGGAAATGGAAGGACAGCATGACAGACAAGCCAGTCAGTAAAAGTCAATAAATTCAATACAAGAAGTACCTGTGAAGAATAGAGTATGAGTTGTGTGATGAACAGGCATGCAAGCACACAGGAAGAAAAGAACCATTTACACATCAGGGAAAAAAAGCTTTCACCAACTAGATTAGTTAGCACCTTGAGTTTGCACTTCTCAGCCACCAAGATAAGAAAAACATTTTTCTTTGGTGGAGAGAGAGCTCAGTCAATAGCTGAGTTGTATTCTCAGGTACTCCTTTTAAAGATGGGGCATGGTGTTGTGTGCCTGTAACTCCAAGGCTCAGGATACCCCTGGGACTGGATGGCAAGCAAGTACAGTCTAACAGAAGAGATCCAGGCAAATGAGTGGACACCATTCATTATAATCCTACCTGAGGTTCTGCTCGGGCTTCCATATGTATACATCTATGCACACATATGCATATGTACACACTTGCATAAAACAGAAATTCCTGTTATGTAAGGTATCCAGTCTTGTTTGAGGGTCTTTTTTGTTTGTTTGTTTCAGTTTATTTTGGCAACCTGAACAGACTAACACACCATACATTGATTCTGCAGATTTAATTCTCTCCTGTGGTCAATTTATTGGAGAGTTTAAAATACTCAATGGTCCATTTCTTTAAAGTTAAGATTTGAGATAGGCATTCAGTTTTACCGATCAGATGCACTGGGGTAAGATATGAAAGTCAGATGAGAGACCAAACTGACTTCTTCCCAATTGTTTATTTCCTATATTGTCCGTCATGGAAGTATGAGGTTTCTCTGAATTATTTTAGTACAGCATATCTTCCAATAGCACTATTTGTGCAGAAGAGGTGTCTTTATCTTTGTTCCTAATTCTAGCATTAGAGCTCTCAGTATCCAATCAATCCTCATGTTTCCTGTGAATCAAAGGATGGGGTTCAGTAACTGCATCACTATGCTTCCCATACTTCAGTGCCAGCCTCAGAAGCGCCATCCTCTGAAGTGTCAGTATTTGCTGAGCTGAGCATTACTTACACATCATCTTGTTCAGAATACCCTACCCATCCCCCCAAAAGTCTGCAAAGACTAACCACTTCAAAATAAATCACTGTTTGAATTAAGCATCTTTCATAACATGAATGCTATAAATACAGATTGTCTCCTTTCTTCCTTAGTACCGTTAGCAAGAGTCAACCTTTATTTAAGACATTCCAGCAGTTGTAATAAACCGGTTTATTGTAAGTGCTATATGAACATTAACATAGTCTTCCGACAACTGTATTAGTGAGGTATTGTATTAAATCACATTTTATTAAGGAGGCAATTGACACACATACAATAGCAAATGGGAACACTTGGAATGAAGCCTGAGCTTTTTGACTGCAGATCTATTCATTTATCTACTAAAATAAACTTCCTGGAGTTACAAATGTTTGATAATGTATTATGTCTTTCAGGGTAAAGCTAAAGTAACAACAAAAAAAACTGACACATGAGTTGTTAATATGGATTTTTTTTCAAACCAAAGTATGATAGGATTATAGGGCATACACTAAAAAAGAATTATTTCATGGAACACTAATGTTTGAGATTAGAACATAGGGAAGCTGGTAAGGAGTTTAATAAAAAAGAGACCAATCAGGGCTGGAGAGATGGCTCAATACTTAAAGGTGCTTGCTTTCAAAGCCTGATGGCCTGGGTTCCATTCCCCAGGATCCACATAAGGCCATTTAAACAAAGTGGCACATGAGTCTGGAGCTTGTTTGCAGTGTCAGGAGGTCCCTGTTTCACCTCTGTCTGCCCATTTCTGCCTTTCAATTTCAAATTAATAAAAAATAAATTTAAAAAAGAGGAGAAAAATTCGAAGGTGTCACAGAGATAAAACATCCAAGGTTGGACTAGTGTAAGTTATATGCTCCTTAAGTGGAGCAAACAGAAAGGACCTAATAGTTTTCATAATATTAGTTTCAGTGAAGAAAGGAAAATAAAGAAAAAAAATAATTACATGAGTTAAAAATGGAGTAGAATGGATACATAGCTACCAATGGAACCAGCTATCCCTCTACTTAGTGTCTACACTCGAGATTTCATGCCTCAATATAGAGGCATTTGCTCAACCATGTTTATTGAGGCTCAATTCATAATAGGTAAGAACTGGAATAAACCCAATTACCCATCAATGGATGAAAGGTTATCAAAGTTGAGGTACATTTACATTATGGAATTCTACTCAGCTGAAAGGAAGAATGACATAATGAAATTTATGGAAAGGTGGACAGAACAGACTTAGAGTAGACCATATTTAGTGAAATCACACAAGAACAGAGTCAAACATCGCATATTCCTCCTCATATGTGGTTCCTAACCAGGTGAAGCTTAAACTCTAAGCAAACCTGACAGGTGGAATATGAGACTGTAAAAGGGGATGGAAGGAAGGGGAGGGGAGGAGTGGGAAGGTGAGAAGACATACAATTAGCTAAATGAATAATGAATCAAAACCATAAAATCTTCACTTACACCCAGAAAGCACCTGAGGAAGGTGTGGACATCTCCTGGTAAGAGAGGCCATGAATAAAGTGGGAGGAAGTCTATCCCCATGAAAAACTGATCAGACCCTGGAATTCCCTATACCAGTTATTGGTTCCTTCCCACACTGAACTGATGTTCAAAGAGACCCATGAGGTCTCCATAACAACACAGGCTTCTGTCAAAGCTGTTGTATATCTGTCCCAGGTGTAAGGTAAGACCCTATTGCTGAAGAAACCACATAAAGTCATTGCACAATACCCAGAAACCCTGTGAGTTCCAGAATGGTAACCAGCTCCAGATAGTAGCATGTACAGTGCTAGTAGGCACTACATGAGCTGCCAGGGGAAATTGTTCAATGATATTTAGAGAAAGCAGAGTCCACTCATATAAAATACAGACTAATGTCATGAGAATGCTGAACACACTGCTTTATGGGAGAGATCATGGAGTCAAGAAGTCATCAGCTGTGTAATAGTGGTACCAAAACCTAGGTGGGTAATCAAAGGCTTTCAAATTGGGCAAGAAATCAACTCAGTGACAACAAACCCTTAACTGGAACTGGGGTCCAGTACAATACCCTATGACCAAAAACCGGGGCTCCAATGGGAACTTTCCACTACCAGAGACCTTCAGAGAGGCTGCACCAAATAGAATTTTGGCAAATTTGAAATGTGTATCTCATTTAGCCTATACTGATCTCACTCTCCGAAGGAGATTCTGTTTGCATTTTTCAGAAGGCAGTGAGAGCTGTGTTCAATCCAACAACAAACCACAGGATGATGGCTGACATCTTGGCAAGAGATGACCACCTGGGACCTATCATGTAGGCCCAAATGGAACATTTGAGAAAATTTCATGATAAACATGAGACATATCACCACAACAAGTCAGATAACCCAGGATAGGTCAAGGAGACAGATACCATCTATATCCAACACAATCCTAAGCAGAAGTCCAGAGACACTTAAGATCTCAAGAATAAAACACACTTAAAACTCAACCACCATGACTCAGGGTACTGAGCGGAAGAGGGAGTGGAAATATTGTAAGAGCTATGGTGGGGAGAATATCCAGAGTCATTGCCCCCTCCCCCCAACAACACACAAAGAGGCTGGCTACTTGCTGATCTACTTATAACCCCCTACCCCAGGGACTGATCCAGTACACCCATGAGGAGGGTCCCCAGTGGGTTGGGGACAGGGAGGAAGGAATAGGGGGTACCAACACAAGATTTGTAATACAATGTATGTAATTATGGAAAAGAAAGGCAAAAATAATAAATAACCCCCCAAAAAATGGAGTAGAGGTGGGTAATTTGTAGAAAATTAAAAGAGATTTTTTTTAAGGTAGGGTGTCACTCTAGCCCAAAATGACCTGGAATTCACTATGTGGTCTCAGGCTGACCTGGGACCCAAAGCATTCCTCCTGTCTCTGCCTCCCAAGTAGAGAACTCATTTTTGAAGTCAAATGAGTTAGTTTGGGAAGAATGAACCCATTAGAAATTCTGATATAATGAATATGCAAATGTGTTAAATAATTATGTAGAATGGACACTAATTTAGGAAAGCAAAGGAAATAAATCCTCAAATGAATCTTGAAGAGAAAGTGATAATTTGATTGGCAGTAAAATAGCATGATGAAGTCACAGGTATGATGGGAACAAATGTAAATCAATATATATGAAAGCATTCTAATTCTAATTCCTTACCTACAGTGGATTTTGGCTTTAGGCAACCAGTCATAAAAGCAAATTTCTAACATATGGAGTCATACAGTAGTCTCAATTTCTAAATGAATGACATCGATTTCTTCTTTTTTTTTCAAATGCTCATGATCATCAAGATTATTATTTTTTTAAATAATTGGTAGAGTACACAACCTAAAGTTTACTGAGGATAACAAAGGAAAGGTTAGGAAATTTACCATGACTGAAAAAGCTCGAGGGCTCCCTGGCCAGGAGGCTCTTAGGATGTTGCTTTGAGGGAACAGGGACATATCTTCTCCAGGCAGGCACAGAATATCTGCTTCTTTGTGGAAAGCTAATGAATCAGAGCCTGGGTTTCACTATTGAATTCTAATGGTTGCTGCCTCTGCCTCTTATAGACAGAAGAAATCAGGCTTGATCCCTGACCTTACATTGCTTAAATTCCTAGAAAAATTACGGACAATCAAGCAAGCTCCTTTTTGTTCAAAAACAATAAAATGAAAGTAATGTTTTGTGAATTTCAGATTGATGGTCATTTTCCCCCTAGAAATCATACTAAAAGCATCAAATTTAATTCACTATAAATGTGTTACATGTTGGCCTTAAAACAGAATTGTCTTTGTTTTACTATGTTGGGTGTAACAGGCTTTTTCTTAAAGTGCAACTGGATGAAACCTCGCAAATATGCACCATTTTTCAAGTCTATTAATAGGAAACCATATGTAAGTCAGTGGTGATAAAATTATTCTGAAAAAGGGGACTAGTAGTTTGCCTAAAATATTGTAAGACTGTTACATTTTGAATATTCTTAAAATTGTGTTGTGAAATAACCTATCATGTAAAAATTGATTTAACATATAATATTATGATGTATAATATAAATTCATATTACATCTTTATTGTTTTTATTTCGTGTTTGTTTTATGCTAAACTTAAAGAATTACTTTCAATACTGGATCATTCTTAAGAAAGTTTTTCTTTTCTTGAGGATCATGAGCAGGCATTTTGAGAGATTGATGAATTAGACATGCTTATGTTTTTCATTTATTTAAAACTATTTTAAATCACTAAAGATTCGCCGGAAGTGACACAGGTAGTACAGGAAGGCCCAGTATATTTTTGCACTGCGTTTTGAGTGTTATAGCTCATATAATTATCATTGATATTAAAACCAATGAGTGGAAAAAAGTCATTCAAAATGCTCATTAATGGAAGAAAAGGAAGGAAAAGAGTGGAAGACAAACATCAAAACAAAGCAAAAGGAAATACAAAAGAGTAATAAAGATTGTATATTTTTGCCAACCTTATCAGTCACAGCTTGAAGAACAATGGTTTAAGTATATAAACCATGTCTAATAAACCCAATGAGAACAGTGGTAGTGAGAGTTTGTCATAAATAATGACATAACAAAACACTTCCATTTAAAACCCATTTTAAATATTGTAGCATATACAGTGTGAAAGTTAATGAGTGAATAAAAATAGACCATGCTGACAGCGATCCAAACAAAGTCTGTGTATTATAATTGATACAGCAAAGGACAGAATATGGAAATAGCTAATGTCAAAGGAAGCAGATTTCAGAACAAGGAATGTTATCAATGATCGGTAAATGTTATCAATGATCGGTAATGGCATTGTAATAGGAAAGGACTAATGAGCTATACAGATATAACATTTTTTTGCATGTATGTACCTAACAACACAGCTTTAAAAAATGAAAGGCACAAACTGACAGAGCTACAAAGAGATGTGTGTAAGTCTCCTAGAAGATTCTGTTGTCAATATAGATCACATGCAGGCCAGTCTAGCATGTAGAAAGTAATTAATATACCTAATCAACTAAATATAACTGATGTTTGTACCCTGTACTTTATCCAGCAAGTGAAGAAAACATTCTTCTCATGCTGCTATGAAACATTCTGCGAGTTAGGATGCACTGAGGTCAATAAATACTCCATAGCAAATCTGAAATAATAAAGATAATATAATATCTGCTATAGGAGGATTAAGAAGTTGTACCCAAAATCAGAAAAAAGAAATATGTGTGGAAAATAACCATAGTTTAATCCACACACTTCTAAGTAATACATAGGTCAAATGAGAAATCTCAGGTGACATGCAAAACTATTTTATGCTAAATAAAAGAAAGCACCATGGGGGCTGGAGAGATGGCTCACTGGTTAAGGTGCTTGCCTGCAAAGCCCAATGATTCAAGTTTGAGTGCCTGGTACCCACATAAAGCCAGATACACTAGGGCCACATGCATCTGGAGTTTCTTTGCAGTGACTGGAGACTCTAGTTCACTCATTCTCTCTGTTTCTATTCTATCTATCTCTCTGCTTGGAAACAAAAAATATTTTAAAAATTATGACACAACACATCAAAATTTGTTGGATCCAATAGAAACAGTGCTGGAAAGGTAATTAATAGCAATGAATGTGTGTTTTGGATAAAATGAATTATCTAATGTCCATCACATAAGTCTAGCTCTTAGAAGATTAGAAGAACAGGAACAAACTGAATCCATTATAGAAGAAAAGAAATACTTACAATGAAATCAGGAATCAATAAAATTAAAAGTAGAAAACATTAGATTAAAAAGCCTATGGACAGATCCAGTGTGCGCACCAAGGAAGGACCCCAGTGGTGCCATCATATTAAAGTTCCACTCAGGATGAATATATTAAGTTAGAGAATCCAGGAGGCATTCTCTATGCAACTACCCTCACTCACACAACCCAGAGTTTTACTGATCTAGATTTTTCTCAACCAATCAAGTGGTTCACCTCATTTAATGACAATATTGTCTGAAAAGATGAGGTAGAGAGAGTATGTGAGAGAAAGAGCAAGTTAATGTCAAATGTTAGAAATGACATGAAGAATGGTAGTATAAACATAGGAACACTGGAAGGAAAATAATCCTATGATCAGCCTATAAATTTGTAAACCTATATACAAACACAAGCTGTCAAAACTTAAACAAGTAGAAATATATGATAATATATAATAGGAATCAGCCAATATCTATAAAATATCTTATGTTAATATTAATAACTTTTTAGAACAGAAAGGGCCAGAGTACATTGGGATATTCCAAACACTAAAGAATTTCTTACTATAATTTCTCCTTTCATTTTTTTACATTTTGTCTGAATGATCTCTTGTTATAGATTTTACATACTGAAGTAGTTCTCAACCATTTTATTACGATTCATTTCCACAAATTCTTCTAAGCAATACAATTTTTAATCATTCTGGCATAAATATATTTTGCTTCAACTGTAAAGAATTGCAATAATGTTAATATGAGTTTAATAATATCTCATAGTTTCGATCATTCATTCTTGTGCAAAAATATTAAACCATTGATTTTGGATAGGCCATACAATAGCACCAACCTATAAAATTGTGTATCTTTGTATTCCCAGTGTCTATGGGAAGAAATAAAACTCAGAGGAGTTCCCTGTGTTTTTTAAACACAATACTCAGTATCAGCGCTGCGTTTGACCTGGTTCGTGCATACATCATTTATAGCAAGAGTGAGTTCTTCTATTTCATACCCTCTTGTGGTATTTGAAATCCAACTTGTCTTTGAAAAACCATTGTTTCATGAAAACTCAGAGGATGTTAAATTTTATAATACACGTTTTCCTTTTCCTGGCATCACTACTAAATAGGCATTCAAAACAATTGGATTTAATTAAGAAACAAGCTTGTGATAGATGATTTGGACACAAAGGGAGAGACAAATCATAAAAGAACAAGAATAATTTAAAACATTCCACTTCTATTGTGTAATTTAGGTTGGTTTTTCCATCTTTTAAAGACTCTTTTTAAATTATGTGTTTCCTCATAAGAATCTATTATTAAGTTCTCACAATAATTATATAATATATATTATTATAATAATTGTATGACCCATTTATCATATTTTAATAAACAGGTTCCAGCCACACTTTCATTTAAGTTATTATCGGATTTTAAACATGGGGCATAAACAAAAACTATAATTATTTTCTCTTTCAGCATATCTTTTTATTTGAAACAAAAGCAGCAAAATCACCTTTGTACAGGGAAGTAAATGAAATAAAATCATTTTGTTCCTAATCACACTCTTCTCAAAGCAAGATATGATTTATACAAGGACTAAAATGACTTAACATTTACAGATTAATTCCCAAGACAAATTTAATATTGAATAGAGTTTGTTCCAAATTAATTGATGAATTGAAAACTGCACACTAGATAATTTTACTCCCTTCTCTTCTCTGATCAATTACACACCAGCTGGTTTCCTAGAGACAATGCAAGTTCCTGAGTAAGTACAGTGATAAAGAGGAGGTCTCTGCAGACAAAGTCTCAAACTTTGAAGATCCTAAACTGTATGCACTCAGCAGTGCTGTCCTTGAAGCCCTTCATTGGAAAAGAGTGAAGATGAGAGTGAAGTAGGTGTGTTTCCCCCACTTCCTATCAATAGGCATTTTTCAGAGTGAGTTTTCATTGCTTCCTGTCTCTAATGAAAAGATTGGACATATCCCCCATCCTTAAAAGAAATCTACAGCTCTAGATCTACCCCAAAGTATTGTCTTTTCAGTCCATCGTGTTTCCTGTATACAGTTGGTAAATAGATAGGTTAGGAAATGTGTGTCATCGAATTATACTTGTGGTATCGTGGCCTCGTATTGACTTCTTTTTTCTTGAGTATAGAATGGAGTGGATGCTCATTTGAAAGTGATGGGTTGTCTTTTACAATATCAGTTTATGGAAAAGACAGTGTCCTTTGCTTTGGCTGTTCTATTATTTTCTCTTCAAGTTCATGATTCTTGAAGAAAGCCTCCTTTTGAGGCAACTGCCGGTCAAGGTCCATATGAGTCAACTGAGAAAGGGCATAGTTCAAGCTCTGCTAGCTGACCATTGAGCAGGGAAGAACTCTCCCTGCTAAGCCTGCAAATAACAGCAGTCCTGCATAAAACCTGCAATCAGTTCTCAGGAGGGAGACCAGAGTCAAATCTATCCAGTGAGCCCCTCCCTCCCTCATCATGCCCCTCTGACAAGTGCTGATACATCCTGTGATAGACATGCCATTTTCACCTCCTAGGTTTGAGGAAATGTTCAATGTAGCAATAAATAACACAATACTTAATTCAAAAAAAGAATAAATGAATGAATGGGGAGATAAATAAGTTGGGCTTATTTGCATATATTACAGTCATATATATGTAGATATATGTATATATATATGGTTCTAACAGTGACACTGAGTATATAACCACAAATTCATCACAGAGAAAAATAATTAAGTAGGAAACAACATTTCCTCTGAATTCATGAGTTGTTTGCATATAGATAAACTAAAAAACAATTGCACAAAATGGGATTTATTTTAAAAACATGGGAAGTTTTTCAAAAGAAATGATTCTATTAAATAGGTTGCTTCAATTCAAGGAATACGTTTAAACTCTGACTGTCTCTCATCTATCTGGTATGGTTTAAGCCTGATGCCTCAGGGCTGGATCAGATGAGGCATCTCTAGTCCTTTGATATTATGATAATTAGCACTTACTGAGCCAATGAAGGGGTTATATCCCCTTCAAGGTGCTACTTGAAAGCTAGTTTAAAGATGTTCTCTTTGAAATGATATAGAGAATATTCTATATATATATATATATATATATATATATATATATATATATATATATATATATATATATATATATTTAAAAAATATTGCACTCATTTCATTTGTGGTTTCTTTTTTTCCCTACATTTACTGAACAAATTGTCTGAGAATCTGTACCATTCTTGGTCAATTGCTCATATACTGGCTTGTAACATTACTTAAATTGATATTTTATTGATATTTAATTTGTCATGTAAGAAAATCTATCTCAGTATTTCTTAATGTGCAGTTCTTCATTTCTGACCATACTAAGCAACATAGTCAAAGTCAAATGCAGTAGATATAAAATTTTTTGACAGAGTAGCCATAGAAACACCATATTGTTACTGCACATCAGTTGTCCTAAACACGTGCATAATATACCTTGAAGTCCAGGTCCAAAATTTGTATTCTTTTCCACTAGTTTACTTGCTGTAAGCTACAGACTCAAGGTCACTTCTCATTGTTGGAAATGTTTGATCATTGCTCACTGACAAGATTCTCCATGATTTTAATATCTATGGTGCTAGGAAAATAAAATTAACAATTAAATCCCCTCCATTTCTCGAGCCCTCAGTCTATTTTTAAGATTACTTTTACCGATCCTCAAATGAAAGAACCTGATGGCACCAGAACACCGCTCAGCCTAGATTCACCTGATAATTGGAATGAGCACCTGTACCTGCTAATTGGCTTTCCTCAGAGGAAAATAAGCTTCTCAAATCCGAATGACAAGAGGTCCTTATACAACTATGAGCTGAGCAAGACATGCACTGAAATTAGTCTCCAACCTCCCCAGATATTCCTGGATCTGAAAGTTGATAAGGCTTGTATTAGCTTTTTTTCCCACTATGACATAACTGAGAAAACTAATTTTAAGCAAGTAATTATTTGTTTTCCACAAATCCAGACACTTCAGCCCACAGTCCATGTTAAAGTTGAGACAGAACTTGCTGGAGGAACAAGGTGGCCATGGAACAGCGAGAGGCACAGAAAAGCAAGAGGGGAAGTATGACTTCACAGATCAGGGACCCCGTGTCCCACGCCCCCAGCTACTGACTTCTACTATTCATTCCGTATTACCTCATCAATGGATTCTCACCCCGATTAAAGAGAGCCATCCTAATCTAATCACCTTTCAACAGTGCATCAGATGAGGACTGAGTTTTCAGCTCATTAGCCTTTTCAGTAATACTTCATTTTCGAATTACAACAGAGTCCTACACAACTTTCAAAAAGATTTTATGGCTTCAAGGACCCAGTAAAGTCATTTATAATTTGAAGAGTCCCAGAATTAATGCTCTGAGGAAAAAACGTGGGAGACAAACCTTTACCCTCAGTTTCAGCAGAATTAAGCTTTTCATTTTTAATTTTATAATTTGGCTAATTCATCTAATGTGTGGTCCTCTCTGAGAACAATATGCCAAATAGGCCAGGAAATCAGCACTTTAACGTTGTACATACTTATTGCACACCCAACTCACCCTCAGTTTCAAGTACAATCCTTGAACCTCATCCTTACCCTGAGTTTCAAGCACACTCTCTCTCTCACAATCACTTCAGTGTCCCAGCTCATTCTCAGAGGCACAGCAATCACAAAAACACGATGTCTCCACCAGATCCTAAAATGTATCCATCCATCCTTCATCTGCATTTATGGTGGTCTGAATTATGGTTCCCCCCCTCCAATAACTTGATGTGTTCTGAATGCTAGGTGGAGAGCTGGAGGCAATTTGGAAATGGGACCTTGCTAGAGGAGGTGTGCTGGTTGGGGTCTGGCTTATGGGTATTCTAGTGAGTGTCCTCTTAACAGTTTTCAATTCAAGCTTCTGCTGCTGTTTTCCACCTGCTGTGGCAGAGATAATGCCCAGCCTCTGCTCATGCCATGCTTTTCCCCTGCCATCATGGAGCTTGCCCTCAAATCTGTAAGCCAAAATAAACAAGATTCCATCCATCAGCTAATTTTGGTCAGCTGCTTTGTGCCAGCAATGAGGTGGTAACTGACACAGCATTATATCTGCATTCTCCTGATGTACTTGGACTATGTGTCCATTTAATAAAACCACACCAATGCAAGTTTTTTTTACTCTTGAGATACAATTTCATGTCAAAGTCCTGAAGTTCCGTTTATATGAAATCTTAATTTTTCCCTTTAGAAGTAAAAGCAGTAAACATTGATTTACACAGCTTCTAAAATTTCAGTACAGGGGTGACTTTATACCTTGCCTTCTTGGCTTTGGTGATAGAGACCTTGATGACCCCTTGAGGTGACGTGATGAAGACCACCACTGGGCTCCTTTTCTCCTCACACACAGTCACAGCAGCTCAATGTGCCTGGAAGGAAACATGCAAACATTCAGGATAGTACATGAGCACAATCTCGAAGGAAACTGAGACCTAGCTAAAAACCCATCTATGTGTCTACCAATCCAATGTACACCTATTTAGAAAATACATATATACAAATATATACAAAACAATATGCTCAATATCATAAATTATTAGAGAAAACCATTGAAACCAAGATGACATTCCCTTTTATGCATTAGTTATTCTCCCCCCCATGACTCTTACATTCTTTCCGCCCCCTCTTCTGCATATTTCCCTGAGTCATGATGGGTGTTTAAATTTTGCATAGTTATTAAGTTTTTAAGAGTCTCTGAATTAGTATTTTGGACAATTTTGGGCTCTCTTGGTGTCTCTCTCCATTATTCTTCCCTAGGATATCTGCCTAGCTGTGGGAATAGTTCTTTTGCTCGTCATCCCACTTCCTTAGAGGTTATGTTACAGCTCTGAATGGTGAGGCTGAGGTGTATTCTTATCATCTGGTCACCTAACATTTCTTGCAGTGGCCATCACCTCCTGTTATGCACCTAATTTATTTCCTCTAGTCTAGTCATTAATATCAATTCTACAATAGTCCTCAAATCTTCATTTATCAGCCTTAAAAGTCAAAGTAACATAAAAAAAAGCAAAACCTTTAAGCTTTAAGCTTAAAGCTATGTTCTCTGGTATTTTCTATTTTTTTGATTTCCAGTGAATTGAGATATTTGTGTTACATCTTCATTTTTGCATGTGTATTTATGGGTATTGTTCATGCATGTGTACATGTGTGTTTATGTGTTCATGGGTGTTTGTGCGTGTGTGTTTGTTTGTGTGTGTGTGTGTGTGTGTGTGTGTGTGTGTGTGTGTGTGTGTGTGTGTGTGTAGACCAGAGTTGGACAATAGGTATCTTCGTCAGTTGACCTTATTTGTTACTTTTTGTTGAGACAGGGTCTCTGAAGCTTTGACTCACCAATTTAGTTATAGTAGCCAGCCAGCAAACTGCAAAGATCCTACTATTTGAACATAGCAGAAAGCACTTTGCACACTGAGCCATTTCCAGTCCTGACATGTCTGTTATTGTTGTTTCCTATCCCTCTAGTCTTATTCTCCCTGATAGCTATCATCCATTATCTATGTATTCCCAAAGTATGTATCTATTATATATATATATATATATATATATATATATTTACATATATAATATCATGTATCTATTATCTATAAATTCATTATCTGTCATCTTTACATAGACTTTCCCTCCTTGTCATTCTAAGTAGTAATTTTCAAGACAACAAGTTTACATTGCAAAATCTCTCTTATGGTAGAAGTAAAGACAATATTCTCAATGTGTCTATTCCTGTATTTAAAATTCACCAGAATCTAGATGTGTCCTTAAGAAAAGCACAAGATTTTAACAGTGGCTTACAGGGTGGCTTATAAGATGTTTTGATATTTTGTTCTAGATCTACTCCTTCATCTATAGACTCCTCTTCCTCTTCCTCATTACACTCCAATCACACTGATTAGTTATCTTTTTTTCCCAATACATTGTGTAATATTCTGGATTAGGATTTGAGCATGTGTTTTTCTTATTATCTGGAATATTAAAAATATCTATCTGTCTGTACACATTTCTAGAGGTTTTCACACTAACAGGAAGGCTATATTTGATTAGCCACCCCTTAGAGTAGAAGCTACGAAATGTATATTGTGGTATTATACTTTTTTGTTGTTTTTCACATTATCTACCGCATTTCTTTCTCCTCTCTCTTTGTCTCTGACTCTCTCTCTCTCTCTCCCCCCTTCCTCCCTCATATGTGTATATGCATGTGGCCATAGTTTTCCCCATGAACTCATCTGTGGTGGCCACACAGGGATGAGTGTCCCTCGCCACTCTCCTCTTTCTCTTTCTCTCTGAGCCAGATTCTCTTACTGGTCCTTGAATCTGAGTTTCTTTTCACAAAGTCCCAGTGATTCTCAGGTTTCTGATCCCCTATGGGACTGGATGTAGATGCAGATGGACATGTCCAGATGTTGATGTGGGTCCTTGGAGTGGAACTTGAGTGGTTTCCCAGGGCCCCTCTGACACTCATGCTTGCACAGAAAGTGCTCTTAACCACTGAGCTGTCTCTCCTGGCTCTTCTACTAGGTTTTACTCCATATGTGTTGAATAAAAAATGATACTTTGGGTTCTAATTGCTTACTTTCTGTTCTTAATTTTGCAGTGATAGTCCTATAAAATTAACAGATCGTTCCTTAAAAATATCATTTTCCACATTTCCCAGAAGGAAATACCTTCATCTAAGTGATGCTGTGCTGGGAAATAGCTTCCACCAGAACTCTGTTCTAAATTCTTTAAAACTATCTCACAGCATTTTAACTACTTCTTATTGAAGTCCAGCAAGACACTGCTATCAGGGTCCTAAATATACCAAGCCTGTCAGCTCCACTTCTCTGTCTGTTCCCAAAGCATCCACATCAGTGCTCCCTTACATTAACTTACATCCTCTGCACCCTTCCAGGCCAGGATAACCTGAAATATTTCTGCGATTGTACTAATTCACATAAATCCTGCAAGTGTTCAAAATCCATAATTATTAGTAAGACTGCAGAGATAATTCATGATTGTTTTATTTATAATTATAAATTAATTAAAATTATAAATATTATTATAAAATTGCATATATAAGTGCTCACTTTCCTATTAGAGAGTCATCTTATTGAACTTTTCTGAAGGACTATAACATTGCCAAATACTCAATAAAAATGTAGTAGCTAACTAAGTTATCAATGAAGATCTATAATTTAATTTTAATCATTGATTAACTAATAAAAACAAAGTATTTTTCTCAGTGTATAAAATACTACTGGCTGAAACTATAGAACACTGAGTTATAAGTTTAGGCACAGCATCAAAGAGACATCAAAAGGAAAAGATATAAATTTTCTTCCTTGCATAGCAAGTCAAATATTTTCTCAAAGGGATTGGGGAATTCCATGTTAAATTTGCCTCATAATCTAATTTGAATTACATGAAACAATAGAATTGAATATTTGTAACTAGAAAAGTAAAGATTGTAGAATTTGGGCATTAGTGAGAATTACTATGAAATTATCCACTTTTTACCACAGGGGAAAAGGAGAAATTGTTCTAAGAGATAGTTATTGAAGGGGTATATGTAATAGCGTTGCACTTACCATCTCATTGCTGGAACAAAAGACCTGACCAGAAGCAGCTTCAGGGATGAAAGAGGTTCGTTTCAGGTTTACAGATTACACATCATGGTGGAAGAAACTGGCTCACTTCATCATACATCCACAAAGGCCAGAATTCAAGCTTGCTCAGAACACACCTTAGATCTGGACTCAGGGTGGGTTCCAAGAAATGAACCATCTCCACGAGGGCTGTGTCTGCTTATTCTCCACTAGCTGAGGGCTAAGAAGGAGGTGTCATTACAAATATCGAAGGCTTTGAGCATATTTGTATTTAAAATCACCACAGATGCTGAGAGTATTGTAGCTGAAATCTCACAGGCCCAGACTAGATGTGGCCCCTTGCTATGGTAAGAGTATTTGTAAATGTTACATAAGAAAATATATATCATAGCTATACAAATATATGTGGTGTACTGTTGCTTGGGGGGATTCAGAAGTTCTATTTGGGGAAAATACTTCAGTTGTTACTGAATTTTAATTATGGAAAAAGAAGAGTGGAGAAAATATTCACTCCCAATATTCAACATGTCAAGTGTAAATGCATTTCCCATTTCAGATGAAATGGACAAGATCAGTGTCCTGTGGCCCTAGATAATTTCTCAGATCAGATGGACTCAATGAATACTTCATAGGTTTACACTGATAGTAGTGAGAGGAATCCTTCTGAGGAGACTTGGAAGACTCTTAGAAAACAATTTGTGCCCAAGCCTTTTTGTGTAAAATTTCTATGGTACTGTTAGACTGCTAAATATTCTCCATAGCATATACATATTTAAGTGAACATTACAAAAATAATATAGGAATAAACCAATGATGGAAAGAATGAAGTTTCAACTGGAAAAAAAAACAAGAAGATGTTATTTTTGGAGCACTGTTTTCATATGCTGAGTCTTTTAAAAATACATTTAGCATATCTGCATGTTTCCCCTGGTATAAGGTAATTTTTTAACACAGCTTGAAAGCAGCTGGAGTGAACATTTTCTTTTCACATTTGAAATGGACAAAGCCAACATTAAGATAAGAAACAAGAGGAGCTAATATTAAGTGTCTAAAATTAGAATAATGGCTCTGTTGATTTGATTTTTAGATACACATATTTTTATTTCCAAAGGCAAAAGTACTTGCTGAGTTCAAATAGAAGAAAATATGATTACAAGTTTGTCTCAGACATTTTTTATAAGTTTCTGATAAAATAAATAAATAATAATGATGTATCATTTTATAACAATACATACTAAAACATAAGCAGTTCATGATCTTGGAGGGAAACGTAAGTGATATTTAATTTAACCTAACGTGGTTTTCTTGAATATATACTTCTAGGTGAAGATGAAATTGAACCTATTGATATAACTCTTATCTAGCACATGTGAGATACTGGGTTCTCTCTCTCTCTCTCTCTCTCTCTCTCTCTCTCTCTCTCTCTCTCTCTCTCTCTCTCTGTGCCTCTTTAATACACACACACAAACACACACACATAGTTCATGGAAGCTTGAACAAATATAATTAACTTGAAAGAGTTCTTGGATATTGATTTAAGTTGAAGTAACTCTAACCAATATTGGAGAAAACAGTAGGTTCAAAGGAGAAAATGAACAGAAATCCATTTCCACTATAGTAAGATTCTTACTCATAAAAAAGAAGAAAACTATCATGTCACTTTCCACAGTGACAATAAATAGACTATATAGTAGTTATAGTCTTGCCTTTCTGAAACATCTCCACTTGATAATTTTTTTTTATTTGCTATAAGCGAACTCTATAGGCTGAGGAAAGTCAGACAATATTGTGTTCTTTGGATGCAATTCTTTCAAACCTAATAAAATCTAGATTAGATTGTTTGAGGGTGAATTGTTTTTTATGTTATTTCATGGATTTATTTGTCAGCAGACAGCGAGAGAAGAGAGAATGAGAAGAGAAGGGAGTGGAGCGCCTAGGACTCCTATTGCAGCAGATGAACTTCAGACACATACACCACTTTATGCATCTGGCTTTATGTGAGTGCTGGGGAATCCAACTCAGGCCGTCATGCTTTGCAAGCAAGCTGCTTTAATTGCTGAACCCTGTTCCAGCCCTAATGGTGAATTCTATTATTACCTTAAAGCAGTTCATCATTTCTTGATTCCCACTGTACTTCCGTGCAACAAATAGAACCTCACCTTGTGTCATTGAACTGTCCTTTGAAGAAGTGTTACAAGTGTCTGTGATGGTTTTCTGCTAGAGGAAGCATTGTCTCCTGGCTATTTGCCCAGCGTTATATTACACATCCATCACAGCCTGGCTCACACTACTGCTTCTCAAGTGCAGGCTGAAAGCGGCTCTGGCTGCTTTTACAGGAGAAACTCAGCCAAGCCCTGTGCTGATGTCCCCATCGTGGTCTGTCATCGCCTTACTGAATATTAGATCAACGGATGCTGGAGTAGCTCAATCAGATTAGGAGGCTTCATGCCAAACATAGTTTTGTAGCCTTATGGAATATAATTATTTAGTGCTCTCTCTCTCTCTCTCTCTCTCTCTCTCTCTCTCTCTCATGCTTGCTTGCTCTCTCGCTCTCTTGCTCTCTTGCTCTCTCCCCTCCCTCTCTGTTTCTCATTTTTCATTGTAGCTTATAATTGAAAAAGTCTTTTTAAATGATTTTTGGTTGTCTGTCTCCTGAAGGGCACTCATTGAGGCTCAAATGCCAACAAGGATAGAAAGAATTTTATAGCCTCACAGACAAAATCATCATTTTTTTCACATTTGAATTTAGCAACTAAGTATCAACCCAAACATCGATGAAACTGTAGGCATGCTTTTAGAAATGATTTTCAATATCCATTTTTTTCCTATAAAGGTTTATCTCTGCTTGGTGAAAAAAATAGCAAGATGTAAGCATGGTTGCACAGGACTGAGCGGTTCAATGGCTGGTTCAGTTCTGCCTCCGTTAACACTTGATTCAGCGGTACTTGGGGTTTTGTGGAATAGATTAGAAATGTCAGAGGCCCAGCTCTTTCACCAAGCATGGATTATTTAAGATGGTTTCTCCCTTTAGGTGAGTATTCAGTTCAGTCTCTGTAATGGGAACAGGCTTCCATGTATTTCCTTAGACACAGAGTACCTCCTAAACATAGGAATAAGCAGATTACTATGATTTGACAGAGAAATGAGAAACTTGAGGTCTGAGATTGAATTCCGAATGTCATCATTCATTTAGTGGGTGGGAAGACCTACACTAAATCATGAGAAGTTCATGTTAAAATATAAAAGCCTCAGTGTGGGAAGGAGTATCCTCGGACATTGCCCCCCCAAAAAACACACACAGAAATATGCTGACTTGTTCATGACCCTAGTGAATAACAATAACACTAATGAGGAGGGTGCATTACTATAACCTAATGAGAATATGACCAGTCCAAGATATGTTCACCAGTAAAATTCATAATTAATAAAAATAAAAGAAATACCTTCCCCAAATGCAGAGACTACAGACCTGGAGTCTGGGAAATTGATGGAATGATTAGGTAAGACTGGAAGGAAGACACTGTAACTCTTCAAGTCTGGGGCTGTCTTGGGCTCAAACCTGTGGCTACCTAGTGGTAAGAAGAAAAGCAGAAAGGTAAAGTGCTCTGACATTTGACCTTTGCGACTTTGAGTCTTGGCACTGGAGGGGTTACAATGTATATCACCAGACTCAGGGAAAGATATCATTTGCAGAGTGTGGTGCCAGGTAGAGGAAGTCGGGGAAAGGAAACTGCAGTGCTTCCTCCCAGAGTCCAGCACATGGAGAAAATACCCCAGATTGAATATATCCTGCCAGTGCTAATCACCCAGGCTGTGAGCCTCCACCCACCATTGCTTCTTTGACATATCAACAGATAATGAAATATATGCTATAGAATCCTTTCAAGAACTGAAGACGACACTACATATGAGCACGTTTGAATTCTCAACATTGATGGACAAGAGGTTTAAAATACTTTTAAAATTCCTCCAGCAACTATTTCCAAGGTCAATATTGACTTTCTGGATTATGTACTATGTCAAACAATTTCAATAGATTAGTTTCAATTAATATTTGTTTACTAATTGTGTTTTTGGTACAAGGACTTGAACATATGTCCTTGCAAGTGCTAAACCAAGTTTCCACCACAGAGCTCTGCCCCCAAGACCTGTTATGGTTTAATTTTCAGTCAACTGACCAGAAAAGAGGGTGCCGACTAGAAACATCAATTGAAACAAAGGGATTCTGTTTTGAAAATTCTACATTAATGATCCTATTGTATATGAAGACATATGGAATTTCTGCATCTTTATAACCATGTCCTGTTTATTTCCCACACATACAATTTAATATTAGGATCATTGACCAGTAATTTTTAACAACTGTAAAATGTGTCCCACTGCTCCTCAGGACTGTTAGTCAGGGAAAACATTGAAATATAATGATCAGATTAAGGAATTAAATTAGGTCAATCAATATTGGAAATGATGCACTAAGTCATAAAGTAGCTCTTACAATTGCAAGTAGAAATATATATATATATATATAATTGACAGTCATAGTTTATTCCTCAACATCTACCTTAAGTCTCTTACATTTGAAATTGGTAGGAAGAGGAGAAGAAACTGGACACTTTTCATTTGAGACATGCCAACATCTAAACTAGAATTCTTTGTGATTCTAAAGTGCATGTCTCATTCCAGTCTCCTTAGAATTCTTTCCTTGCCTAAACAGCAAGAGAGAGAGAGAGAGAGAGAGAGAGAGAGAGAGAGAGAGAGAGAGAGAGAGAAATGGCTTGGTATAGGAACCATGGCTTTCTAAACTCACAGTTTAGCAGGGAGATAAAAGAAGTCTGTTAGTTTATTATTCTTCATTCTCAGATGATATATCTCTTCTTGTAAAGTAACAAATATGGAATGAAGTAATTATTTCATGAAGACAAAAAAGGCCCAGATTGAGACTGGCTAAACGTTCCCAAAGAATTCTTATGTTAAGATATTCTTACTGATTTAAACATGCATGCATATAAAAAATCAATTTTAAAGGATTCTTCCTGTTTGATACTGTGATGTATTGATGTGTTCTCTCTTAAATATATTAAATGAATTAATATAAAAGTTCTGATAACAGGTATGGATTTTTCTCCAAATAATGAAGTCAGTAAGGAACTCATAAATTTCTGAATATAAATTATTACTGCTATAGGTACCTTTGCTTAATATCACTTGTTTTAAGGGTTTAATTTATGTGTAGGCCTGTACTTTCATGCAAAAAAATTCAATGTTCTTTCTCCATTCCTTTGTATAGTCTGAATATTATTTGCTTGCAGCTATATACTACTGTGAAAAGTAAAAATCATAAGTAAACAGATTGAAACATGGGGAATTTTATGTATTAATTTATGATAAAATATATACTTTTTCAAAATGTTTATTTTTGCGAGAATATTTAAACCTTAAGGTTATTTTATATGAAAAAATGATAAATGTACATATTTATCACTGAAGTAAATATATGATTTTTATCTTGAAGCTATTTTTGCAAAGGACTAAATTAAAATCTTTATATTTTAATAAAGATGTGTGTCCTTCTTGCTTGTTTTTAGTAAGTTAAAAATTCATAATATAAACTTTTAAGTTAAAAATACATACCATGATATGTGTATATTATATAAATATGTTTGATATTTTAAAGTAAAAACTAAAACAGAAAAGTATAGGATATAGCAACCTCTCATGCTATCCTATTCCAATGTCAAGTTCATAGTTCATTCTATTCATGACTATATCTAAACAGTGTGTACAGAATTTCTAAATTTTATTATGTGTCTGGTAAATTATCTGAGTTTATTTTAATACTTGAGTAATTATCTTCAGTTTATTTTCAGTTTCTTCGAACCCCAATAATTTTAAACCTTTTAATTTAATAGATTTAATTTACTATTCCACGTGAATGTGGTTTAAGGCGCCATTGTTCATGGACCACTTCTTTTGGTCCATTGTTCCACAATTCATTATTGTTTTTGTTTTGCTCAAAGTCCCCTCTACTATATGTAGCAACAGTATTCACACAGCATGGCAAAATCAATGCCAATAATGTTCTTACTAGTCAGCATTCCTTTCTTTCTTCCATTTATTTATTTATTTATTTATTTTATTTGTTTTTTTTTTTTCCAGGTAGGGTCTCATTCTTGCCCCAGCTGACCTGGTATTCACTATGGATTCTCAATGTGGCCTGAAACTCACCACAATCTTCCCTAACTCTGTCTGGTTACTGCTGGATCTAAAGGTGTGCACCATTCATAGTTTTTCATTATAATTTAAACATATTTGCTACCAAAAGCTACTTTTTTGAAAAAATTATTTTCCTAATTCTCCAATTTTAAACTTTTTAGACTATCATATGAAGAAATAAATTCCCTCTTCGTGTCTCATGTGTGCAATTTTAATGTGTTCTCGTTCATTCCCTTTCCCAGTGCCCTCCCCTGCTCCTGATACTTCCTCCTCTGGAGAAGACCCTCCTGCTTTTCTTTCTAGTGAATTCCACTAGCCTCCAGATTTCCCTCATCCCCTAATATTGCCTTCTTCCTTATTATTATCCCCTCCCTAATTTCATTAAATATGCAAATGCACATACACACATTTTGAATCTAAATTCCACATATGAGAGAGAATATGGGCTATTTGCTATTCTGAGATTGGCTTATTTCATTTACTACGATGAATCTTTGTTGCATTTATTTTCTTGTGAATGTCATGATTCATTCTCCTAATGGTTGGATAAAATTCTAATATGTATATGTACCAAATTGTCCTTTGCATGGGTTGAGGGTCAGCTCTCAGAGCAGCAATAAACAGGGTTGTGAATATCTGTTTGGAGGCATATTACTCAGAGTTGTATGGCTGGGGCACATAGTAGTGTTATTTTTAGTAATTTGAAAAACACACATACTGCTTTCCAGGATAGTTATACAAGTTTACATTCTTACCAGCAGTGCGGAAGGAATCCCTCCTTCCCCAGTTCCTTTCAAGCATATATTGTCATTTGTTGTGGAGTGAATTTCACAACAATTTCAACTTTCATTTTCCTAATGGTAAGGGCATTAAAAACTTTTTCAAGTATTATGAATGGATCACTTGTTTTGATAATGACCTATTCATGTAATGAATCTATTCACCGATTAGATGATATGATTTTCCTGATGTCTAATTCCTAGTTAATCGGTTTGAATTTTTTTTGTGAATGGGAGTCTTTATATGTTTATATGTTTGTTGGCATGTTTGTGGTTAGTATATAAAAAGCTAATGATATTTGAATATTGATTTTTATATCCTGCTACATTGATGAAAGTGTTTATCAAACTTATTAATTTTCTGGTGAAGTAACTGACCTTTTGAAAGTGAGAGACCCTGTTGTTTTCAAACAGGGATAGGTTGACTTCTTGTCTTTGTATATCCCTCATTATTCTAGCGAGAAGTTACTTTACCATGGTGCATAAGTGCAGAGTGGATACCACTGTTTCATTTCTGAATTTAGAGGTAAGACTTTTATTTTTTACTCTGTTCAATACAATCTTGACTGAAGGCTTGTCCAACAAACATTTATTATTTTGATGTGTATTTCTCTTACTCATAGTTTCTTCGGTGCTTCTTGTCACTTTTTATCATGGATGGATGTTGAACTTTGTATAAGGCCTTTCAGCACCATTTGATATGATCTTGTTTGTAATGTCTGTCCTTATTCTGCTTAACTGTTTTACTACATCTACTTTTGACATATGTTGAGCCAGACCTGCATCGAAGGGGTCAGAACGACTTGGTATTCTAATATTCTATTATTCTTAAATTTGTTTTATAAATGTTTTACTGAGTTTTTTTTTTTTTGCTTATTCATGAGAAAAACTGGTCATGACTTCTTATTCATTTATATGTTTTATTTGTACCTCACCCTACTGAGTTCTGGGAATGTAAGCAAGAAACACAATATCAGGCTTTTTTCCCTTTTATTTTAATGGAACAATTTACAGATAATTAGTAAGGCTTTTCCTTAAAGATGTGTGAGAATTCATTAGTTAATCTATAGTCCTGGGCCTTTCTCTGTGGAGTGGCTTTTTATTACTGCTTTAATGTTGTTTTTTATGAGGCTGATTAAATTGTTTATATCTTCTCCATTTAAGTTTGGGGACTTTGTTGTATCAAGCATCAAGTATGAGACTTGTCTCCCCATCCTGAATTGTTACCTTTATTAATATGCAGTGGCCTTTTATATCTTCTGATTAATTTTTGTTTGCAGTCTACTTTATCAGAATTACTATGCTAACATTTTTTGTTGTTTCAAGAACTTGGGTGGATTGTTTTCTGTCTTTTGCCTGTAGACTGTTGGATACTTTAAACAGTAAGGTGTGCATCATGGAGAAACCAAATTTGTATTTTGTTTTGTAATCCAATCTGTCTATATATCTTTATTGGTGAGTTGAGGACATTTTTTTTAAAAAAACAATAATTATATCATTTTTCAGGTTGGTTAGTTTATCAGATGCTCTTTACTTTCTCTCCACTTGTTAGGCAGCTTTGCTTTGAACATGAAGGATTCATTTTTGTACTCTCCCTTGTTCATCTATTCTTCTCATGAACTTTATTTCTGGGCTGTTATGAGTGAGGCATCTTCCTTCCTGTTCTGTGTATAGGATTCTTGTAAATCTTTCCTGGCTTGCTTGTTATCAATTGCCTTAATTTGTGCTTGTGTGATTTCACTGTTCAACTTAAAAGATAGCTTTTCTCTGAATATTTCACATATGTTTGGTAGCTATTTAGTTTCACACCTTGAAATATATTGTGCATTGTTTTTCTGGATGTTAGTGTTACTGACAGTTTTGTTTTCTAACTTTGACCTATATATTGAATTTCATAAACTCCTAATTGTTTCTTCTTAAAATATGCCCAGAAAAATTTAAAGAGGTCTCCCCCTGCCATGCAGTGTTTTATATCTAAGTGTTAGGACATTTTATGAAGTTAGTAGTTTATTTAATACTGTGTGACATTATAAATTCATATATTTCTTTTGCAATTTTAAGTGGCATGGCATTTAATAATAGTTTTATTTATGATTTCTTAAATACCTACCATAAAGTTTCAAAATTGGTATACTTCATATAGTACTTTGAATATAAGAGTCCCCCATAGGATTTTGTCTTGGCTATCATTTTGATTTGAACCCCTGATCCCTTGCTGAAGGTGCTTTTTGGAATGTTGCAGAAGCTTTCGAAGAGGGAGCCTTACTGTAGGAAGTGGGTCACACGGGGTGGGCTTAATTCATTGCAACTTGACCTTATGTGTTTCTTCTTCTATTTCCCACCAGCCAAAGTGACAATGTGATGAACTGGTGTCCATTCCTGCCTTATCTTCTTCACCTTGAAAGTTCCCTTGGAAGCTCTAAGCTAAACATACAGTCGTTCTTTCCCTAAGTTGCTTCTGATCAGGTGTTTGTGTCAGCAATGTGAAAGTAAGTGATACACTTTCCTCCAGGGGATGGAGTTGTCTCCTAATACTTGAATAGATGCTAACAACGGAAAATAATGGAATGTGACAGAAGTGACTACATTAGGTATCTTAGGGCACTTATCCAAGATATTATTGGCCGCTTAGTCACACTCTTTGATCCCAAACTCTAATGAAAGACGTTTCTCATGCCCTAAAGCACTTTACCAGGGCTCTGAAGGCTTATTGTAATAATCATATTTTTTTTGCTACACAACAAGGAACTGAACCATCTTGACAAAGGCTATATGAGTGTCATTAACATCTTCTCAACCTTCAGGTGTTGATATTTTAACCTCGAATAACTCAATCTGTGAGATAGTCATCACAATAATTATTAATTATGATGAGATCATTAGGGTGAGCCCTAAGCCTATATGGGTAGTATGATTTAAAAAAAATGATATTTGAACACAGAGACAAGCATGCATAAAGAGAAAGGGAGGAAAAAAGAGAGGAGAAAGGAGAACAGAGACAGGAAGAGAGAGAGAAAGACTGAGAGACTGAGAGAGAGAGAGAGCCCTGTATGAACTGAGGAAATGCCTGGAACAGATGCATACCATCCTCCATATCTCTCAAAAAGGCAACAGTCCTTTCAATACCTTGAGTGCCTTGAATTTCTAGCCCTCGGAACTATGAGGAAACTATTATCTGTTTCTCTAAGATACTCCATTTTTATTTTAATGGTTCTAGGACTCTGAACTGAATTAGATGATCTATGCCAAGAACAGATGACAGCATGACCACTCCCCATCAGACAGGCTGGATCATTAGGCTTTATGTTGTACCAACAGATAACATGAAAAAATACAAGTGCTTGCAATTTTAATGTAGTAAATTTAATTTAAAAAGCAGTAAATAACTCATCAAAAAAGGTAAAACGGAATATATTATCAAAATATTTTACAAGTGTAATTTCTATTGGAACTTTCATAACTGAGACTTTTTCCAGCATCATTGTGATTTTGTCTTATTGATTAACCATATCTAAATATGTCCTGAAAATGAGAAAGGCTTTGACAACAGAGAATGTGGGGAAGGAGAAAAGGCTGAAGTGAAAGACAGGCAATGTCTGTTTATGGAGGAAAGGTTCACATTTTTAAAGATATTTTACTGACCCAAGCATAACATTTTAACAAAATAGTTATAGAAGAGCAAAATCTTGGGCTGGAGAGATGGCTCAGTGATTAACAGCTCTTACTTGCAAAGCCTCCTCACCCAGCCTCAATTCCTAGCTCCCACAAAACGCCAGATGTACAATGTGGTGCATATTGTAGAGTTCATTTGTAGCCACAAGAGGCTCTGGTGTGCCTAAACTCATCTCTCTCTCTCTCTCTCTCTCTCTCTCTCTCTCTCTCTCTCTCTCTCTCTCTCTCTCTCTCGTTCTCTCACTCTTGCTCTCTCTCACTAATATTTAAAAGAAAAACTCCACTAGATTCCTGTGAGATTTTTCTCAGGGTGATAATTATGTCATTTCAGTATTGTGCTACTGGTCAAACATCACCATAATTAGTTTTGAGATAGAAAACATAAGTATTTCAAGTAACTGCTATAGGTTGGGGAAAGTAATTGTCATTCTAGAATGTGTTATGGTAAAAAGAATTCTTTGTAAAACCTTTTTATGATTATTATTAGTAGTAGTATTAGTAGTATTAGTAGTAGTAGTATTAGTAGCAGTAGTAGTAGTTTGTTTTTCAAGGTAGGGTCTTGCTCTCGCCAAGGTTGACCTGAAATTCACTATAGAGTCAGGCTGGCTTTGAACTCACAGTGCTCATCTTACCTCAGCCTCCAGAGTGCTGGGATTAAAGGGGTGCACCACCACTCCAGGCTGTAAATCCTGTTTTTTTTTTTTAATGAAGGAATCCTTTTTCTGTTTCTCTTGCCACAGAGCCAAATCTACATTTTACTTCTCACATTTACACCTGAGAACACAAATTTTATAAGCAATTGCCAGATTATTTTTAAAAATATTTTGTCAATGAAATATGAGTATATTCATTTTAGAACATATTTACATTTTGAGTCACAAATTCATCTTAAAAATTTATTGTTAAGCTGAAAGGTAGTAAATGTGTTCTACTTGTTACAGTGTAAAATACTGAAAAATATACTATAGTATATAGTAAAATATAGATAATATGGGCATCTGATTTTAGTAATTAGTCTCTTATATTATTAGAGTTAGTACTTTCTTTTCCTCCTCTGAAAAGAACTGAGCTCTCTATGAAGATTGATGGAGTTCTCACTTGAATGCACATTAAAGTGGAAGGTATTATTACTTTGAGCTCCAGGAATTCCTGGTAGCAAATGTCATTAAATCATAAAATCCACACACTGCCTTTTCAGTTCACTTGACATTCTCTAAAATTGGCAGTGACATTATGATGTCGTACTCACCCAAGTTTGATTGGAATAGGAGCAGATTTATATTTGAAGGAAAATGTTCCATAATCACTGAATGCAAATTTTTGAAATGGTACTAATTTTATTATTTTGATATTATAACTGGTTTCTTCTGGGAACAGCATAGCATCCTTTTTAAACAGAAAAATATAAATGATCTTTATATTTATTATTTCCATAAGCAAACCTTAATGTCTTTTTTAGTCTTACCTTAGCTATTTCACTCATGATTACTAGTCTGATATTTATCAGTTAACACTATGAGGCATCCTAATTTTTTCGACAGTGTCTCACTATGTAGCACAGGCTGACCTTAAACTCAAGATCCTCCTGCCAAGGTGTGATTTTAGAAATGCAGTCTTATGTTTACCTTAGGCTTAATGATTAATAAGATTTTTGTTCTCTTTTACAGACCTGATTTCTATTTAACTACATAATTCCGAAATAAGATGAAATCTCATCATATCCTTTTGCTTTATCTGATTTAAATAATTATAATACTCAACTAAAAAAGTACATATCTGCATATTTTTGTGTTTTCTGTTTTTGCTTCCATATAATAATTGGAAGTATTTGAAAATATTTTAGTATAATAATTTGGAAATATTTGAGAAGAGGTAGATTTAAGAGAGCATGGTCAGGTGATTATGCCAGAGTTTATTCTATGTTCTTGGTTTGAAATGAACCTTCCATCAATGGGAAATTTAGGATATAATTTTGTTTTATCAGTATTCAGGAAATATTATTTTGAATGCTAACTCCTTACAAGTGGTTAGTCTATTCAGTGGAGTAATGACACAAAGGAAGAAATTGAGACTAACTTAATATGGGCAGGAATTACACAGATTTTCTTTCCACATGAACCGTTCAATTTATATCAGTAAATGTTTACAGCTCTAATTTTAGGATGGAGTAACATAGCAAATGTTATAAAACATGAAAATCTCATCAGCAGTAAATGTTATAACAATTAAGTGACTGATCACGTTTTTGGAGGTAACACCATTTTTATTCATATGAAAATTTACTCAACTTGAATCTTTTCCATCTTGAACAACATAGAAACTTTATAGCATGCGGGTTATTACTGTAATAGTTATGTTGAATATCGAAACTTAGATTATCTTATTTTCTTTATTTTAAGATAATAATGGTGAATACATTACAGACAGCATAGAATGAAATCCATTTTGACTATAAAAACCTCTTTTATTTAGCCCTAAAGAAAAAGTGACAATTTTTTTTTCTGTAATAAAAAGAAGACAATGATGCACAAAATAAGGAGGTCAATTAATTTTCAAAGGTACAAAAAGTAGTTATGAAATGTGTTAAAATCGTGGCAGTTCATTAAAATTTTGTGAGTTTATTTTATTTATAATTAATGAAAATATGTTTTAATTTTCAGGTAATAGTTCCAGACAATACAAATTTTGTGCTTTACTAGAATGATTTCTTATTCATTATGCTGATTTTATTAAATTCTTTATTTAACTGAGTACGGGAAGGAGGAAAAAAAGCAAAGAAAGAGAGAGAGTATGGGCATGACAGGGCCTCCTGTCACTGCAAAGGTACCCCAAATGCATGGGCCACTTTGTGCATCTGGCTTTATGTAGGTACTAGGAAATTGAACCCATGACATCAGGCTTTGCAAGCAAGTGCCTTTAACCAGAGAACAATCCCTTTCTTAGGCATTCAAGATCTTCTTTTTAAAAAGAAAAATATTTATCTCTTCCAAGTTTATTTTAAATGCAAGTGATAGAAAAGGAATATTTCATGTCATAATTTATAAATATAACTCTTCAAAATTTTCTCCATAGTACCTTCACAAATCACAATTACTTATCAGTTTAATAAGAAAGGTAGAGAGAAAGAGAGAGAGAGAGAGACAGACAGACAGACACAGAAAATATAAAATACCATATTGCATCTGCATCCTCCTAATTGTTTTAATGTTGGGGAAAAACGATGAATATTCTCAAATTTTTCTATTGAAATTTCCTCTGCTTATTTTTCAGCTCATTGACATTTTCTTGCTAATATTAGATAAAAGCAAAAGGTTAATATATTTGAAATGCTTTGGTCAAAAATTCATTTTTTATTCAAAATCTAGTAGCTTTTAGGCCACTCCCTACTTACTAATTTCTAGTTCACATTCATCATACTTATGGGATGTTTTAACAATTTCTGATATGTAGGCTGAACTCTAGACTTGCTGTATGTTTATCAGACAGTTATTTTAGAAAAATATATTGTCATATGTAATCATGTTACACATCTCAACAACTTCCCCTTGTAAAACACTTAATTTTTTTTAATTTTTTTTACATTAAATAAAAATAGCATGCTGGTCAAGACACAGATGTCTTCCTAAGACTATAATAATCATTAAAAATCCAATAAAATAAGATTTAAATGAACAGGACTAAAGAAACTTACGAGTAAAATATTATTGATGTTTATGTCTGAACTAAATTTAGTTTGTAATAATTTTCTATTTTCTGTATGAGCAAAATAATCACTTTTTTAGGGATAAAACAAGGTATTCTCCGCTGTGTTTGTAAAATACAATTAAATATTTTTTTAATGTGTCAGATTCTCAATGGTGCCAGATGGTTATGAAAATTAAGTAACTATCGTTGCATTTTTATGGTAATATTTATTTCAAAGAATCTGAAGTCTTTTTAATGAATCTGTTTTTTTTTTCTGGTTAGAACAATTGCTCAATGGTTAAAGGAATTTGCTTGCAAAGCCTACAGGTATGGGTTAGATTCTCCATTATTCACATAAAAAAGATTATAGTGGCAAGTGATCTGTAGTTCATTTGCAGAGATAAGAGATCCATGTATTTTCTCTCCCTCTCTCCATGAAAATAATAAATTAGAATATCTTTTAAAAATCTGTTCTCATTTTTGAAAGCATATAATTAGACATATTGATTGCATAACAAAGGTGTTTTCTATTTCTTTGCTTACAGATCATTTGTATTGAATCAGGTGTGATCAACTACTAGGTTCTAATGTACTAATTTATCATAAATTGAATGTCTACAATGGAATGTTAGGCAAAAGAGTATGATGACAGATATATAAGATCCCATGGTCCAGATACCAAGTCATTAAAGGACACTCTTGGCAATCCTTGAATCATGGCAAATTTCAAAACTCCCCTAAGAAGTAAGAACATACCCTGCAGATATCTTGGATAAAATATAGGGCATTTCTTTTAGCTAGGGGACACAAAATGCAGTTTTAAATGTCTTATCATTGTAATTGCTCACTTTTATGAAATTATATTTGCATAAGTAATGGTCAAGATACCTAATGGGTAATTTGAATGCTTGCTGAATCTACAGAAACAATCAGAACAAATCTTTTGATGGAAATATTTTGGAGTATCAAGTATAATAGTTTAATCATGATTAAAAGGAAAATAATAGAAATAGTAAAAAAAACCAAAAGATTTGCAATTCATCAAAAAGATTAGATTGTAGTAAACCTCAAAATTCCTGGCAATCTAAGCCATTACCTTCTTTGAGGCATGGTAAACCTCTCTAACATGAAGAAAACTGACAGTTATATTGATTATCCTTATTCATGGAGATGAAGTTATGGAACTGGAGATGTAGTTCAGTGGTAAAGTGCTTCCAGCATGTGTAACATCCTAGCTTCAATTTTTAGTACTGATTTAAAAAAAAAAAAGAGAAATGGAATTCGAACTTTTTTGGCCTATGAATACATCCACGTTAACTCACTTTTAATACATCTAATTTTCAATTACTTTTGATTTTAGTGCAAAGCTTTCACCACAACTACAGAGTGCTTCTGATTAAACTAACCCCCCCTTTTATTCTTATTCAGACTTATATCTTTTAATTAGCTACCCGAGAGGGAGATGTCCTTGGTTGATGGATTCATGCCATCTTTAATTTTCTGTGTCTACCTTTCCCCAGCCCTCCTCCTACATGTCCACTCTCTGTATTCCCTCAGGTATACCTTCCTCTTGTCTCTCATGATTGTTTCAAGTCATTTAGTGTGTTCAAGTCATAGCTACAATGCATGGTCATTGTATAGTAAATTATATTGACAAATCAGCATGAATGATGTTTACTACTCACTAAGATAAAACTTTTTAAAAAAACACTCACTTTCCAGTGATATTTAAGTTTAATTCATAAATATATCTTCTGATTATAATTATTCTTGTTATTTAAGTGAAAATTTAACTTAAAAATATAAAATTTTGAAGTTAAAATTTTAATAAATATAGTTATTTTTCCAAAGTTTTTATATCTATCCTATTGAAAAAATGCTCCTGATTTTTTCTTTGTTTTATCAGTTGAAGCAGTCTGTATGCACCAGAAAAATACAGAGACAAGTGTCTTTCTACCATAGCTTAAATGCAAAGAATCAGAAAAAAAAAACAGAGAGATGTCACAGAGTAGCTTTGAAAATGATGTTTGAGAAGGTAAAGAAGCTGCCTGAACCAGTGGTGGAAATAATAGCCAAAGTCTGGGAACGATGGACAGCATCTCTTTCCTGGGAACCGATGATGTCTTCGCAGCCAGTGAACGCTGGAGTGGACAACTTTCTGCAGTTGGGCCAGGAAATGAATAGGAGGGAGAATCGTGCATTTGGTAATGGCTCCTCTTTAATTGTCCTCAAAGTGGCCATGATTTAGGTTGTATTTCTCATTAATTTCCTGACCACTTAAAAGTCATATTTCTAGGAGGCTTGTAAGCTGAAAGCAACATTTAAAGATGAAAACGATTCCCTGTTCATTGCAATCTCACAGCATTGTCCCTTGGATAAATTTATAGAGAGAGAAGAGCTATCTCTTTCAGTGTGACTTAATCCTTTCACTCGCTGTCTAAATAGAAATATGGGACCAACACTGAATTCTCTTCAGGCGGCATTATGAATATGGAGTCAGGCATATCATTCATATTTTTTTTCTCAAAAGATCCTCATGTTTTACTATTTTCAGCTATTTCAGAAGTTGTTGATCCTCATAACAGGTATTTGTTTCCTGTAATTTGGAAAAGATACATTATTTTTTACATACAATTCAAACAGAGAAATATTAGCTAAATTGTATAATTTAGGAGATTTGGGATATTTCTTTATACCCAGTGGATGAACATTTTTGGAGTGTCTTTCAAATACCTTTGTGTTGCTAAGAGAAAATATGAATGACAATAAATGCTCAGCATGCTGCATACATTGTTTCTTTCAGAGAAAGTAAAATTACTCGGTGGTAAAATGTCACTATCTATGTGCAAAATTAAATTTTGTCTTTAAAGATGTCATACATAAATGTTAAAACAGTCACTTCTCTCACTTTAGCCACACAAGTCAAAATCCACCCCCACCCAGAAAAACAGTCCATAAAACATTTAAGAGGTTTTTTTTTTCTTCTTCTTCAAAAATCTGTTTTCTCTATCACCATTCTGGAGGAATATATTGTCACACAGATTTCAGCAAAGCCTTCCTTTGAACTGTTCCCAGGACAGAGCATTAAAACTCTAACATTTAAGAGACATTCAGAATGTGAAAGCAGTCATTTTGCATTAACATTTCCCAACAATCCAAACTTCTCAATAGCAGGAAAGTAGGATGTGGAATGTCATTCAAATCTCATTTTTATACCATTTCAAGTAGGATGAGTCACGTGGATGCATAAGAGTCACTGCATTACTATCTTTTCAAACCTGCCTAATATTTAAAGACACCAGTTACCATTACACTAAATCTACTTTTCATTATCTCTGTTCTAAACCTTTGCTAGAATATATTGGAAGACAGTTCCTTTTAAACCTTACCCCTCC